>JAXQGP010000248.1:0-30921 GCA_037040125.1 Kazachstania sp. M6911
TGATCAATATAATATAGTAATTTGTACACTAATTTATTAAGAAATGCAATCTGATAATAATTCTAATTTACAACAGTATTTATATTGTGAGAATAAGTTTAATATCACTACTTTTTCTTTAGTAAATACCAGTTCATCTCTTTAGCATTTGCCAGAGATGTATATAATCTATATATATATCTATATTCTTTATATAGTAGAATTCTTGTTGAGATGATATTCCTCTTGAGGAATTTTTACTTTTGTTGTCTCAGTGTATCTACCGCCGCACGTCCAAAGCGATGACGCAATATAATGTATTAGAAAATAATTCTTTTTATTAACAAATGTCATATATGCACCATATATTCCAACAAAAATATAAATTTTGCTTTATTAAAAACTCCGAAATTACTAAATAACCCTAATTCAATGTCTAACGCTATTAACGAACTATCCAATGCTACTTCTAAGCCTTCAGCTCAATATTATTGGGTCAACGTATATTCGTTGTATATCTTTTTGTATATTATTACAAATAATACACAAATTAATTTGGGAAACTAATTATTTCGTTACATGAAAAATTGTTCCCTTTTATATAAAAATGAATTAATTAAATCGTGATTATAAATATTCAATACTGTCATTGTAGAAATCATGAATGATTCTGTATTAAGCTTTCTCTTATTTTAGATCGTTAAATATTGAACATTATCAAATTTATTATTGGAAAGTAGAACATTTGGGATTAACACTAATGTCCTTTCTATCTTCAGTAGGATGGGTTTTAATGCCAGATTGGTTAGTTGAAGTTTCAGATTTCATGTTTAAATAATTAAATTGAATGTTAGTGGGTTGTAAAGTATATCTTAGATTCTTATTTTATTTAATTTACAAACAAATTATATAAATAAAGTGTAGATTAGAAGTTATACATGTTGTTTGTCATATATACACCGTTTTCACTTGAACATAATTAACAAGGATTTACATCTTTTTTCAAAGAAAATTGACAGGTGTTATTTTCTTAAACAACAGTTGTCTCTTCCTAAACGAGAGTTGCTATTTTCTGACATTTATCAATCTTGATCTTTTTATTTCTCATGTAACTCTTCTCTCTAGTAAATTCTGACATTTAATTGTAACGTGTAATTTCTCTCTAAAACGGAAATTTTAAGTTAAAATTTGTAATACTAAAACAAATACTACCGTTGGGGGATTCGACTATGAGATTAGAGTACCATTGAATAACATAGAACTTTTGCATAATATTTCTATAGACTTCTCTTTGAAATACATTTGTTGAATTACTGGGAATATGTTTGGGATTATGTAGTTTTTAGGGCTTTAACTCTTGTCTGTTTATATAAGTGGAGCACAAATATTGCCAACCAGAAATATGTTCGAATATACCTACCAATGGCTTATGTCCGTATGATTTCATTGATATACAATTATACCAAAAAGTAATATACAACATCTAATATTTAATAATTATTTAAGACGATATACATGTTATTGGTACTTAATTCTTAACAGAGTCCGCGATTCTGTTACCAGCAATTCTACCAAAGACAACACATTCTAATAGAGAAGAACCACCAAGTCTGTTGGCACCGTGAACACCACCAGAGACTTCACCTGCAGCATATAAACCTTTAGCTAATGGTTTACCTTCCTTGTTAACAACTTCTGCTTTTGTGTTAATCTTAGCACCACCCATTGTAAAATGAACAACTGGTGTGACTTCACCAATGAAGATTTCGGTAGATACGTCAATAGAGTCGCCAAAGTTTCTTGTAACCAATGGACGATCAAACGCATCCTTTTCAGCAGTAGAATAAACAGTTAGATCCTTGGCTAATTCCTCAGCAGTGATTGGTAAATTGAATTCCTTGACAGCATGTTCTAAAGTAACTTTTTGAATCAATTTCTTGAACATATAGAAATCTAAATTATTTTTCAAAACTTCATATATACCTTGACCCATAACTAGATAGGCTCTGTTATTATCCTTGGGACATTGCTCTTGAATAGAAGCCGTAACGATATCTCTTGTGGTTAATTCATTAACGAATCTCTTACCAGTTGATGGATTTAATAGGATACCACCTAGACCTCTTAACGCTTCAGCGCCTAAGAATTTCCAACCGGCGGTACGATCAGCGGGATCAACCAAACCAGTTGGATGAACCTGAACTTGATCCATATCGATCATATCAGCACCTAATTTTTCTAAAATGTTTTGACCATCACCAGTTGTTTGAGCACCATTGGTAGTTGGTAAATCGATTAATTCAGGGGCATATCTCTTCAACATATCCTTAGAGAAACCGAACCCACCTGAACAAAATACAACATGAGATGTCTCAATGGTATGAGTTGTACCTTCTTTGTCTTCATATTTGACACCTGTGACTTGTTTGTCTGCATCGACAATAACTTCAGTAACTTTACTATCTAATTGAATCTTAACTAACTCGGGTTTAGTTTCGGCTAACCCCTTTAAATATTTGGATAAAGCGGAGACAATCTCGAAACCAGGTGGTAATTTACCTGACGATCTATGAGTTCTTGGAACCGAATGACCACCCAATTGTGCTAATAGATCCAATTTCAAATCGAATTCACTTTGTAACCATTCGATAGCTAAATGAGAATCTTTCGATAATTTATCCATTAGTGGTTCAGAACCTTTACCCTTGGCTGATTTAACAGTATCCTTCAAGAATAATTCAGGTGAATCAGCGATATGTTGCTCCTCTTGAATAGTAGTATGAGCACCATTGATACCACTTGATGCCTTAATAGAATTACCACCAATTGAGGCAGCTTTATCAATTAAGATAACAGGAACAGAATGAGTCTTGACTAATTGATTAGCAGTAGCTAGACCAGCTAGACCGGTACCGATGACAACGACAGGCTTAGACATTTTGATTTGAATATTTTTATTTCTTGGTGATCTGAGGTAACATATCAAAAGAAAAGAGTAAGAGAATACAGATTCTTTTCAGATGATCATCCTCTGTTTCTCTTTTATATACAATTTCACCTTACGTAAGAGATTAGTTCCGAGTGCGGAAGCAAAAGAAAAAGAAAGGCACGACGAAAAATTTATTTGAACTGAACGTTCATCATGCCGACGGGACACTAATGGAACTGTGTGCACTGTAAAATACCGTACAGGAAAAGGGTGTGTCCGTATAGTTAAAAGTTGCCTATCTCACGTGGTTGCTACTGGAAACGACGCGTCAGTTTAATTAGTCGATAAATAATTGAAACATGAAGATAATATTTGATATTACTAATAAATTATAATTTTACGTACAATAATTACTTATGTGTGTGCTGGTTGTGCAAGTAATGGTTCCTGCCAGGTGGACTAAGTGTATTGATGTGTGTCCAACTTCTGTGAATGAATGAAGGGCCATGGAATGATCATTACTTGTGGTTTTCAGGTGATCTACGTTATACCAAAAAAATCGAACATATTCAGTCAACTGCAATTTTGAAATGAAAATCTTGTTGTAGTTACTTTTCGTCCCTCGGCTATAGGGTGAATTCCTCTTATATGATGTATATTTATAATTGAATTCAACGATCCTCAAATGTATGGGTAATTATATGTATACGTGTATACGTATTTATTCAAAACGAGTCACATTCCTTTGCAATGATGCAATAATTTTTATATGAAGGAACGGGAAAACCAGATACAGAAATATAATTCTGTATTTATTATTATGTTGAGTATTTAAAAAAACATTTTTTTCAAAAACTGTATGCCATTTGATATTTTAAAATGCAATAAACTATATTATTTGACAATGCCACGAATATATTATTATTATTTGTTGTATGTTAGACAAAGAAAAGAAAAAGAATCTTATTTTTGTGTCTAATATTTGTAACCCTTGATATCTTGGATTGCGTTGCCATGAACATCAATCTCAGTAGATTCACTACGGTAGATTTGAGTTGGACCATTGTGATCGAATGGATGTTCCTTAGCGTATTCGAAGGATTCTAATAAAGCTTGTTTAACATTAGCTAAAGACTCATCAGATACTTGATAATGGAAAGAAACTCTACCACCCATTAATCTAACATTATATTTCAAACCTTTCTTAACTAAGACATCTGGATTCATCTTTGCAGCATGTAAATCAATAAAAACAAAGTTAGTATCAGCTGGAGATTCTAAAGGAATGCCGTTAGTTTTACAGAAAGCAGCTAAATCATGAGCTAAAGCATGAGATCTTAACATATTAGTTTTCCAATCAGCATCGATGTTAACTAAAGCCATACGAGAAATCATACCAGATTGTCTAATACCACCACCTTGTTGTTTTCTAAAATGATTAGCCTTTCTGATAAATTTAGCACTACCGACTAAGATAGAACCGATTGGAGCACCCATTGATTTAGATAAACAGATAGAGATAGAATCGAATAATTCACCGAATTGCTTTAGTGGAACTTTACTTTCTGCAGCGGCGTTCCAAATTCTAGCACCATCACAATGTAATTTTAAACCATTTTCCATACACCAGGCCTTGATTCTAACTAATTCTTCTAATGGATAAACAATACCATGTAAAGTATTTTCTAAAGAGATCACTTTAGTTGGAGCACCATGAATATCACCATCTTCTGGAACATAATGACTCTTAATATCTTCTAAAGTCATGTAGTTACCATTAGATGGAATAACAGGAACAACCATAGCTTGAGACAAGATAGCTAAACCTGCAGCTTCGTGAGTGTAAACATGAGCTCTATAATCACATAAAATGGAATAAGGTGGTTGATATAAATGAGTTCTTAAAGCAATTTGATTTGACATTGTACCAGAGACACAAAATAAACCAGCTTCTTTACCTGCTAATCTAGCAACAGTTTGTTCTAATCTAGCGGTATCAACATCTTCACCATAGACGGCATCACCGACTGAAGCATTTAAAGCAGCCTTAATCATTGCTTCAGTTGGAGTGGTGAAAGTATCGGACCGTAAATCATTAGCAGCGCTAATGTATTCAGGTGGTAAATCCATAGTAGAGTTCTTTTCAGCAGTCATTCTGTACTTTTTTAATTCAATATGTTAATCTTGTGTTTGATAAGATAATTAATTGTATCTGGTTCTTTGTAGATAGCAATAAGAAAATATATATGTGAAATACAAAATAAACAAGAAAAGGGAAAAAGGTAATATGAAAGGGTACACTTATATAATAAATGAATCTCCATGATTAAAAAAAAATGAAAATAAGATTTGATCAAATTTAATCAGACATCAACATTAGTAAGAATAAAATGACATAAGCCGCCGTCAATCGACTCACAAAACTTTTCATTTTCTCAGAATGAGTAATAATAATAATAATATTGCTATGAGCATAATAACAATAATTATGTGAGAATAAAATTGTTTGCTACTCACTCATCGTTGTCAGTGAAAATTTCAACGATGACCAATATATGCGTTGCCAATAAAGGTGTGTCACCATCTAACTGTACGTATATCAAAATTCGCAATACGCAAAGGAACCCAATAGAAATCTGATTGTGCTTCCAATATTTTCTCATTGTGAGTAAATAAATTTTTTGTAAGGCAGATGTATCGTTTCGCACGAAAGTCCCCATTTTGTGCCGTGTATAATGGTCCAATTAGGAAAGTGCCGCAGGTTTCACACACCCTCAACAGAAAAAAAAAGTGGTAGCACAGGTTTACCCGTAGACAGGCAGTTACTACCTGCAATTCACAGCAGAGACAGTGTCTCACGAGTCTTGTGCGATAATCTCTGTGCACAAGTAAGAAATTGATGGTGATCGCTTCATTAATGAAAACCCTAATATAGGGTTTGTATGTTGCTCAGCACGTATCGTTATGTACGAAAAGTAAATGTCTGGATCTGTTTCGATACCCTAATATAGGGTTGTCACGTCTCTATCGTATTTCTTCTTTCTGCTGTTTTTGGCTGATCGTCGCCATGAGGATACAATTATGCAGAGAAATGGACAAGATTCAACAAAGGCTATTTGCAGGTCGTATCGATAACATGACATTGTATATAAGGGTATTTGAATCCTTCAATTAAAGCCAACATACTACGGTAACCAGATTAGCACAATCAATAATGGCTCAACCTCCTCCTCCAAACAAGAATAATGATCTAAGGTTAGAATTTCTTAGAACTATCGCTCAGAAAAATGCAATTGCCAAACCATTAAGAAAATCGCAAATTGAATTGGCCCAAGCAGGTGCTACTAATCAAAAGGCTCCAAAGAAATCATACAGAAGACACAGAGGTGCAAGACAATTAATTTCAGAAGAGACTAAAAGAATTAATGCAATCCTAGAACAAGAACAATTGCTATATGACGAAGACAACAAATATGTAAGGAAAACGCCAAAGGTTACATATTTCAATGTTTCTGCTCCACCTTCGATTAAACCAACTAAAAAATACTGTGATATTACAGGGTTAAATGGTCCTTATAAATCTCCAACAAATAATATTAGATATCATAATTCTGAAATCTATCAATTTGTAGTTAAACCAATGGCTCCAGGTGTTGATCAAGAATATTTAAAGTTAAGAGGTGCAAATTTTGTCCTGAAATGATAATCGTATTTTTGAAATTGATAAAATATTGCAAAAGATATAATTATCGGCTGTTATAAAGCTGATAATACACTAGTTCGTATCGATGAAAGATAAGGATTACTGACAATAATAATAATATTAGATACGTAAAGAATGGTATCAGGTTGTTAGAATACTAGATAGTATAATAAAATACACAGACGTACACTATATGGGGCACAGGCCTTCAATAAAAACAACGAAGGTTAGTTGCTACTTATAATACGCGATTATATACAGATTTTTACAACTGCTATCTTACAGTTGTAATCCTATAAATAATGAACACTATATTTAAAAGTTACCAAAATTATATATATCTTTTCTATATAATATTTAAATGATCATTCATACATATGAACCGCGTCATACAGATGTCTGTCGCCATTATTTTTCAGTTCTGTGAAATTCTTAAATTTTCAACTTTTTCGCATGTTTTTTTTTCACTCGTTGCTTTACGTAGAAATCTTGAATGACTTCATTCCATAAATAAAACTAACAGACATATGTGTATTTGTTGAGCAAGATATTTAATATTTTGAAAAGTATTAACTTAAAATACTTACGTGTAAATACTACAGCCTATTTAATAAAGGAACTCTTCAGCAGTTAACCGTATATCATTGTTCAATCCTTTTTACCACATTTTTTTTTTTGCTTCTAGCTCATTTATCACATCAATACATTTATGAATAAGATTGACTTATAATGCATTTTTTAACATCCTGTACTATAGCCGCTTCATTATGGCTGGTTTACAGATTTTATAGACTTATGGCGATACCAATGTATAAAATCATAACAGATTTAAATATACGAACACCACCAGCAATTAAAGCATCCATTGATAAAATTTCTCATAATTCAATAACAGTTCATTGGGAAAATGAACCACTGGATAGGAAAACAACATGTTATATTTCACATTTTGTGATTTATTTGAATAATATCCAATTAGCAACATTCCCAAATGATCCGGATTCATTATATACGTGTTGTCTTATAACGGGACTTGATCCACATAAAGAATATCAATTAGATTTTATAACAATTAATGAAATGGGGTTTATGAATAAATTACCTTCTTTATATTGCATGACAAGACATAATAATACTATTTCAGATAATATTAATAACAATAATAATAACACTAATAATAATAATAATAATAATAATAATAATAATAATAATAATAATAACTCTTCTGAAAATAAATTAGATGATCCAAATGATTCACTAGAACAAAATATAGATTTAATTAAACCTCAAATACCTGGGGATGATTTAATAGGGTCCCCAACTACTACAAAGACAAGAAAATGGAGAAGAAATACAGTTTCTTCAATAAATCAAATCGATATCAATTCAGATTATGCAACATCTATGGATATTCCATCATATACAAATTTAACCAAATTACAAGATCTAGATAATTTTACCATTGATGATTTAAAGAAAATTTTAATTTGTGCGCAAGAAGATTTACATGAAGTTTTATCTCAACAAGCCACAGCAATTGAAGATTTTCGTGAAAATAGAATTAATTTAGAATTGGAATTGGAAAATCTAAAATCTCAATGGTCTCATGAAAACGATTTTCGGAAATCTATTAAATCAAATATTAAATCCTTAGAGAATGCAAAACTTTTATCAGATATGAAATTTGATAAAACAAATCAAAAGATTGAAAGTATAAACTCAAAGATTGAAAAAATGAATAAAGATATTGCCAAATGGGAAGGCAGTGAGGCAGATATGTTGAGTGCGGATAAAGTAAAAGAAAAATATGATAATTTAATTCAAGAATCTAAAGAAGAATATAAACTAGCATCCTTAGAAATTGAATTTTTACAGAAAAATGTTTCTGATTTAGAGAGGCTAAATAAGGATCTAAATTCTGTGAAGAAATCTTCTTCCTCGACAAACCTATTAGATTATACCAATGGTATTGTCAGTACTCAATCGAATGGTAAACCGATCGATCCAAATGAACAAGCTGCAAAATTGTTGAAAAAAATTTCAGAATGTGTATCTGAAAAGACAGGTGCACTAAATAGTAATGGTGAATATTATTTATCTAAATTGAATCAGCAAAGTGCCATAGCAAAAATGGTTAAAAATGAAATTCGTATTGATCAAGAGTTTGAACAAAGATGGAGAACGAAAAAAGTTAAATTAATTAAAAGAATCAAGTATTTAGAAAATAAATTTATGAAGGCAAGTTCAGAAAGTAGGCAACTCAAGGAAAGCTTATTTGCAAAAACTTACCAACAACCAATCGATTCACCATCTGAATATGTTCCAATTGTGCCAACCACTTCATATACATCATCAGCTATAAATGGTACACATAGTAATTCTGACCTTCAAACTATGCCATCAAACGATACTTCTAATGCAATTTCAAATTATGTGGATAACGTATCAAGCAGAGGTGTAAATCCATTATTATCTGCATTTGATGTCGGAGTTCCTAATAACCCAGCAAATACAAAGACCTCTATTGATGCTATTGATACAGACGAATTCAATATCATGACAGTGTCTCCAAGTATTAACCAATCACCATTTGTAAATCCTCTTCAAAGCTCATTACCCAAAAATATGGCAGAAAGTCATGAGATGCTTCATGGATTCTCATCGTTTAGCAGAGGTACTGCTACAACTGCCACTACAGATACAATTGCCGCCCCTACTTTCCCATGGGGATCCTCAGAACCAACTAACCCTGGTCAAAGTAATAATGCACCAATTGACCAAACTTACAGTAACGATAAAAAAGAAGATACTGTTAATAACAACGTTAATGTTGCTAACGGATTTGGTTATAACGATACTAATCATCTAATTACAGGCTTGGAAAATATGATATATGACGAGAATGAAAACGCCGATAAAATTAGTAATTATTCAAAGATATACACTAATGATCAGTTGGATAATTATTGGACCACGCAGAAGGATACTAGCAATGGATCAATACTTCCGGTTAGGAATAACAACAGCGTCGGAAATATTAGTAGTAACAGCGCCGGCTTAGCAATTAATAATGATATATCTCCGGGAATAGGACATGCTATACCTGCATTTGCTGATGACACTAATGTCCCTGTATCTTCGTCACCATTGGCAGCCCATCCTTTCGCAATGATAAGCCATACTCCAAGTAACTCGGTGAATTTAATGCAACCACAGAGTTTATTAGCTGCAACATTAAATGATCCATCTACGATGTCACCTTTCCAGGATAATAATTTAACAATATCGCAATCAGAATCAGCGTTCAGAAATACGTTAACCAATAGTGGTTCTGCAATGGAATCTTTCTTATCCTCGACACAACATCCATTATCTCCTCGTAACTCACAGACATTAGCTGGTGCAAATCATGAAACTGAAATGTTAAATTTTAGCCAAGGAAACACACAACCATTCGCACCTCATATATTGAACACAAATACAAATGTTTCCCCGTTAGAACATAATTTAGAACCACTACTTCCAGTTAATGAGAATCTTCCATTGAGTGAAGTTACAAAACAATCGAAGGGTAATCATGATTCCTTATTCCACTCGCCATCATTTAATTTTATATGGCAAACTACAAAATCACCCTCTAAGAATGATGATAAGCAGAATAATGGCGTTTCAAATCTATTAACCTCACCTACCAAGCCTGAAGTGAAGAAGGATCATATATCTGTATCGTCACCAACCAAATCGAAACGTACGGATAGTAATCAAACTCATAAGAGGAACAAGAGTACAGGTAGTGCATCAAGCTGGAGTAATAGACTTTCTTTGAAGAGTCGTCAATCTGTTACATCTACAGTAGTTGAGGATAATGGCAGTGAAGATGAAAATAGTATCAATTCGGGTGCTTCAAATATTGCACAACCTTCAGGTAAGAAAACGGGTTCAGGTTCCAGTGGAAGACGTATTACAAGATTATTATCCAAGAGTGGTATGAACAATTAGTTCAATTTACCAGGTCATGATTCCCAGCAATCAACGTCCACATAGATTTGAAGTTTAACGTATGAGAGCTCAGATTAAAAAAAACAAGTGGTATTAGTGAATGGATAATACATACATAGACAGCATTTTATAGATTATCTCCGATCAATTTAACTTAAGATTGATATGTAATCTTCACGGGGCGTCTGTTAATAAGTAATAAGTAGCAGTTACTTTATATGCGATTCACGAAATTTAATAAAAGTCGCGCGTTTGGCGCTTCAAAAAAATTTTGCGTTATGGTTTGTTTTTTGACTTTTCTTAAGCAGTTTAATGCAACATTCTTCTATTAAAAGTATACAAATTGATATCTTGCAAAAGTGCGAACTAAAGTTCCTTCTTGAGAAACTATATCGGTTCCTTTATTGCTACAGATAGATAATAGATTGCAAAAATCAAGTTCAAAAATATTTAAGTTATTTTTTTAGTTTGCTATCATTTTAAATATCACACGATCAAAAGAATCACATACAAAATGGCTCCGCTATTAAGAAATTACCGATTTTTAATCGGTGCCTTTGCGGTCATGATGTTATTCTTTTTAATAAAGACATCTACTAGTGTCGGTACCTCTATGGATATTGCTAGAAATGTTGCCGGTACAGTTAATCGTCCAGCATCACCACCGGATGTAAACACTTTACCTGTCTCAAATAATCCAGGTTATATCTCTGATCCAAAGACAGAAAACGGCAATTCCGCTGTAGCAGATGCAGTTAAATCCGAAACTGAACAAGCTGCAAGTTATTCTAACAAGGCTGGTAGTTCCAAGTGTGGTAAAGATCACCAATATGTTGTAATGATTGATGCAGGTTCTTCTGGTTCAAGAGTCCATATTTACGAATTTGATGTCTGTACTCAACCTCCTGCTTTAATTAAGGAAACTTTTGATCATTTGAAACCTGGTTTATCATCATATGATACCGATGCCATTGGTGCAGCTAAATCTTTAGATCCATTATTGAAAACCGCTATGGATATTGTTCCAGAATCCAAACGAGGTTGTACACCTGTTGCTGTTAAGGCTACTGCCGGTTTAAGATTATTAGGTGAGTTAGCTAGTGCCAAGATTTTAAATCAAGTTAGATTACATTTAGAGACTAATTATCCATTTGCTGTTGTTGAAGGTGATGGTATCTCTATTATGGGAGGTGAAGATGAAGGTGTCTTTGCTTGGATTACAGCAAATTATTTATTAGGTAATATTGGTGCTAGTGAAAAACATGATACCAGTGCGGTATTCGATTTAGGTGGTGGTTCTACACAAATTGTCTTTGAACCAACATTTGCACCAAATGAAGAAATGGTTGATGGTGAACATAAATATGAACTATCGTTCGGTGGTCATGAGTACACTTTATATCAATTTTCTCATTTAGGTTATGGTCTAAATGAAGGTAGAAATAAGATTAATAAATTATTGGTCACTAATGCTATTAAAAATGGTCAAATTGTTGAAGGTGATCAATCTACGGTTCACGAATTGACTACGCCATGTTTACCACCAAATATTACCAATAAAAAGGTTAAGGTTACATATGATAAGAATGTTGAATATATCGTTACGTTTAAGGGACCTGAGATGGCTGCAGGCGCACAATGTAGGTATTTAGCTGACCAAATCCTACATAAGGATGCTACATGTACTTCTCCCCCATGTTCCTTCAATGGTGTTCATCAACCATCTTTAGTCCGTACTTTCAAGGAAACTAATGATCTATACATTTTTTCATATTTCTATGATAAGACCCATTCCTTAGGTATGCCATTAAGTTTCACATTAAATGAATTAGTTGATTTAACGAGAATGGTTTGTAACGGTGAAGAAGTATGGGAAAGTGTCTTTACCAATGTAGGTGATTCCTTAAAGAATCTAAGAAGTTCTCCAGAACTATGTCAAGAACTATCCTTTGAAGTATCCTTATTACACACAGGTTATGATATTCCGTTACATAGAGAATTGAAGACCGCAGAAACCATTGGCGGTAACGAATTAGGTTGGTGTTTAGGTGCCTCCTTGCCATTATTAAACAGTGATAACTGGAAATGTAACGTTGCCAAGATCAACTAGATTCGTAAGTAGTGACTTTTATATTGTTTGTATGTATAATATGGTAATACAGAAAGAGATAAAAAAACATTAATAGTACTGATGATATTTTAGTGTTGTTGTTCGGAGATTATCCGTGTCTAGTGATATCGGAAACAAATCCAACGGAAATAATTTGAACAGAGACGGAGTGAATGCTGGGCCGTAAGGAGAATATCACGAACCAAACGACCCAACACCAACAAAGCATCGTACGCCACACGCATTGTTCACTACTTCTGCCTCTCCAGCTCATCGGTGTTATCCCATCCCGTGTCTCATAACGGGTGTGGCGGCCATCCCATCCGATCCCTCCCGCACCAATACCATTTTCCTCACTAACATGGGTAGTCTGCAAGGCGAACGGGAGGACATTTGCACATGGGATGAGAAGATATGAATTTCTTATAATACGGTAAGATTTGCTCAACGGATTAGTTAATGGTTTTTAGTAAGATCCTTTCCTGATTATAAAGGTTTACAGAATTATTAATGTTTACAGTTCAGTTACATTATTTGATATATAAGTAAAAAGTAAATATAGAAGGTACATTCTCTGTTATCTTTTTGTTTTTTTGCTCATTTGTTATTTTTTTGTAAAAAAGGGAAAAAAGAACTTTTACTAAGTGAATACCTTTGATAAAATGTTTAAAAATACAGTGGGTCAAACTCAGGATATTGATGATATTTCATCATCCTTATCAAATACTACAATTAGTGGAGGCAGAAATAGTTTAGGCATGGATTCGTCAAGTTCTGCTACTTCTTCTTCATCAAGAAGAAGTAAAAATAATAATAATCGTTATAAATATGATAGAGTTGAAACTTTAAACCTTTTAAAAACTGCAAGTTGTTCTTTGAATAAGTCTGCTCCTACTTTCCATTTGGGTAACGACGGTATCGAAGTATTAGATGAAGAAATTGCGAACCAGAAGGCTTTGTCAAATATTGAATCTGCTAAGGATATGATTAAGAAATTGTCTTCTTCTACCACAGATGATAATAAATCAGAATCGACTATTAAATCAAGTAAAAGTCATTATGAATTCGCTTCGACTGCTTACGGCGTTAGAATGTTAAGTAAAGATATATCTAACGCAAGAGTCAATTTAAATGTTGAAAATTTAATTCTAGTAACAAAATTAAACGATATTTCATTAGTTTTCTTGACTAGAGAATTAGTTGAATGGTTATTAAAGACTTACCCAACAATGACTGTTTATGTTGAAGATGTATTTAAATCAAGTGATAGATTTGCAGCTACGGAATTGTGTATGGATTCTAAATGTAAACAATCTAGAATCAAATATTGGAATGCAGATTTTGTTAAACAACATGATATCTTTTTCGATCTTTGTATTACTCTAGGTGGTGATGGTACAGTATTATTTGTTTCATCATTATTCCAAAAACATGTTCCTCCGACAATATCTTTTTCGTTGGGTTCACTAGGTTTCTTAACAAATTTCGATTTTGAAGATTTTAAAACTGATTTACCTGTTGTCTTAAAGGATAAAGTTAGAACTAATTTAAGAATGAGATTGGAATGTAAAGTTTATAGAAGACATGAACCAGAAATCGATCCAGTAACAGGTAAAAAAATATGTTATGTTGAATTTGTTAGTGAACATCATATTTTAAATGAAATAACAATAGATAGAGGTCCAAGTCCATTTCTATCAATGTTAGAATTATATGGTGATGGGTCACTATTAACTGTAGCTCAAGCTGATGGTTTAATTGTTGCAACTCCAACTGGTTCTACCGCTTATTCCTTAAGTGCAGGTGGTTCTCTAGTTTACCCAACTGTTAACGCTATTTCTGTGACACCTATTTGTCCTCATACTCTAAGTTTTAGACCAATTATCTTACCTGAAAGTATGAATTTAAAGATTAAGGTCTCTCCAAAGGCTCGTGGTGGTGCATGGGTAGCATTCGATGGGAAGAGTAGAGTTGAATTGCAAAGAGGTGATTTTATTACAGTTTCTTCAAGTCCATATGTATTCCCAACTGTTGAAGCATCACCAACTGAATTTATTGATAGTATTAGTAGATCATTAAATTGGAATATTAGAGAAGAACAAAAATCTTTCACTCATATGTTATCCAGTAAAAATAGAGAAAAATTCAATAATGAATTATGTAATAGAAGCGATAGTAGTGAGGAAGAATATATCCTAGAGAAAAAATTGACTCCAAAATTAAATGATAATACTATTAATATGAGTGGAGTTCCAAGTAGTCATAGCAGTTCATCATATAAGAATGGCAATAGAAATAATCTTGAGGAAAGTGATGATGATAATGACGACAATGATAGTGTCGTTGACGAAGTTAGAGTTATACGGAAAAACTCTGTCGCAACAACGAGCACCCAAGATTTAGACGGTACAAATGATAATTATATAGGCTCAGCAATACCCTTACAATAGCGGAAGTAAACTTTTTTCAAAAATTTAATTAGGTTAGTGCAGACCAGCTTGATGCAGGAATACACTTACTCATAGGTACATATACACATACAGACATACAGTTATTCATATAGATATATCTTTTAGCAAATAGAATATTTCCTTTTTTTACTAATTTGGGAAGTATGAAGTCTACATCAGTTTAATTAGAAGAGACTGGTAATTGACGATCTGACAGAAACATAAATTGTAAATCTTTCCCGGTTGTTGAAAACTATAGTTCTGTACAATTTTTTACTCGTAATGCTCCTAAATTGAATTACATTTCCCTTTAGAGTAATATTAGTATTGTGGCATGTCTTTTAATTAAGCTAATCTTCCGATTAAAAGTGACAATAAGCTGATCGTCAGCTACGTGTCAATCCGTTTACTAACTCTGACCACCCTCAACTAATTATCCCAATTAGGGAAGACATGGCTTAAAGCGCGAAATGGCTCCAAATTTTCGTTTCGAAGATTACCCATTTCGGTATAATGACACGACGAATTGAGAAATCTCAGACACGAAATTGCAAAATCGCGAAAAATTAAAAATAACTTTCCAAAGAAATTTTTTAGTCTTCACTGAGGGACCGCGTGAAAATGTCGAGAAATTACAGTACAAGGATACCGAACATGGTAACTCAAGAGGCTTGTCCTATTGTTATTTCGTAGATGGCTGTCACATACAGCAATAACAAACCTCTAAAATAATTGTATCGAGTTGAGATGATGTTTCCAAGCAACTATAGAAAAGTTTTCATATATAAAGGGAGACAATATTGATGATTTAATTAAGAATTTAAGCTGTTCTTTTCTTTCAATTATTATATAATCTATTAATATAACCAAACAAAAAATATATATATATTATAACATAAATTAACAAAGATGCAATTAATAACAAGTGTATTTTGTTTAATTGCTACAGTAATTCAATTTACTGCTGCCTCAGATGTCTATTACTGTAACGCTACAGTTTCATGTCCTCAAGAATACCCATGCTGTTCTGAATATGGTCAATGTGGTACCGGTGAATATTGTGTTGTTAACTGTAACCCAATGTACTCCTATGAATTCGATGCCTGTTTACCTGATCCTGTTTGTGAAGATATTTCTACCAAATTCGACAATTATACTTCTAAAGTTGTAAACATCAATAACTACCTAGGTAACGCTAGTGAAGCCGATTGGTTATACACTGGTACTGTCTTAGATTACGATGATGAAGGTTCCATGATCTTAGGTATGCCAAAATACTCTGGTGGTACTGTTTTAACTTCTTCAAGAGATATCTGGTATGGTAAAGTTAGTGCTCGTATGAAGAGTTCTCATTTAGCTGGTGTTGTTACTGCTTTTATTATTTTCTCCGGTGTCGAAGATGAATTAGATTTTGAATGGGTTGGTGCCGATTTGAATACTGTTCAAACTAACTACTACTGGCAAGGTCTTTTAGATTATCATAACAGTGCTAACATTACCGCTAATAACACTTTCGAAAATTATCATACTTACGAAATTGATTGGCATGAGGATTACACTACTTGGTCTGTTGATGGTGTCATTGGTAGAACTTTATTCAGAAATGAAACCTGGAATGAAACTTTACAAGCTTACAAATATCCTCAAACTCCATCTAGAATTCATTTATCTATCTGGCCAGCTGGTAACTCTACTAATGCTCCAGGTACTATTGCTTGGGCCGGTGGTGAAATCAACTGGAATGCCGAAGATCTAACTGACCCAGGTTACTATTACGCAATTGTTAATGAAGTTAATGTTACTTGCTACGGTGCTCCAAGTAATACTACCAAAAATGGTACTGAAGCATACATGTACAAGAGTGGTTCCGGTTTCTTACAAGATGATGTCATGATCACTAATAAGAGATATTATTTGGATTCTGGTTTAGGTAGCGGTTTGAATATTACTGCCGGTGCAACTACTTCTAGTACTATTTCCACATCTACTTCTACTTCTCATTCTTCTACTTCGTCAATTCACAACTCTACTTCATCTTTTACGAGTACCGCAAATAACTCTTCTGCAACTCAAAGCTCTATCTATCACAACTCTTCGTCTACAATCACCAGTGATTTATCTGATGTTTCAATAACTTCTGTCGTTAAGAGTTCATCTCATCATTCTTCTGCATCTACTAGATCAAGTTCTTCAAAAGCTTCTAGTTCCTCAAGAGTTGCCACTGCTAATTCTGGTTCTCTAATATCCTTTAACAATATCGCTGCATTATTCGCTGCAGTAGGTCTATTATTGTAGATACCTATAACAAGCTGATATTGAAATAAGGATATACTAAGCCTAAAAATATTTCAATTGTAATATAAATATTCCATCAAATAATACCTAACTATATATACATATGCATTTAACCGTATATAATAAATAAAAAAAATAAAAAGCATTTTAGATAAAAAAAAGTAATAGTATGTTTAAAATTTATGAGTAAATTACAGAATATGAATAAATAACAAAAATATGAAGTGGTTAAATAATTTTTCTAAAAGGAGTCTGAATCAATCAGACACAATAATTGCGAATTAAAAAAAGGTTTTTAAAGTATCCCAATTATGAGATTAAACTTTGGTATCAAGGATTACTTCGATGCATCCTTCATATATGCGATTATATCATTTCTATCCTTTTCCTTTCTCAAACCACCAAAGGCCATCTTAGTACCAGGAATATATTTCTTAGGATTAGTTAAATATTCAGACATTGTAGTGTCATTCCATTCGACATTCTTTTGAATGTTGGCATCAGTATACGAATAACCTTCAACTTGACCTGAATGACGACCGAAGATACCATGTAAATTTGGACCAACCTTATTTGGTTCACCTTCACCAATAGTATGACATTGTAAACATCTTGTTTTGAATAATGTGGCACCTTTCTTAGCATTACCTGCACCTGAAGTTTTATCTGCAGCCATTATTGTATGTGTATATGAATATGAGTGTGTATTAAAGATTTATTAGCTTTATAGCTTATTAATGTGTATTTTTATTAGTGCGTTAATAAAAAATATTATTCTATGATGTATTTTTTAAATGAAAATGATAAATTGTAATATGGCAAATAAGTTAGACATCACTTATTCTAACGTATTTATATATCCATCGACAGACACTATGCGCAATTATTGCTCATCGGTTATATCATGGATGACCATTAATTGCAGGGATTTAATTGGTCTTCTTTTAAGCGGTAAATCCATAATAGAGTGTATTTTCGATAGTAGCATGTCAATTATTTTGCCCTATAGAAACAAATTGAGAAACCTCAAAGTAAGCATAGGAGAAAGAGATAAAGTAAGGGGTTATACAATTATAACGGGACGCAATAGAAAAAGAAATATATCGTAACTGTCCGTGGTTCGCTACAGGCACCCTTACGGAAAATACCAAATTCTTGAGAAATTATTTATTAACCCGCTCATATCTGTCCGTACAGAGAGCATTATTAGTATCTAATTTCGGATATTCATGTAAGTGAGAGGAGGAAAATGTCATGTTAATGCCCCCTTTACATATTTTGTACAATGCAAACCTGATCTATTGTTATATCGAAAAAGTTATCCTAGAGGAGAGAGAGGATAGACCAGTTGCAAAAGGGACAGCTATGAAATGGTCTGTGCCTGAGGTATAATATCATAATCACTATCCATCAAACCCTAATAGCTTTTTGTATCTCAATGATGTTTAATTTCCTTATGAGTTCTTGATCAATATTCAAGACCAAATAAAGAAAAAAAGAAATTCTAGCGAGATTACGTTGTTTTCTGTGCCTGTTGATCACCATATCTGAAATTTTGGAATTGTAAAGAAAACTCCGTACCATTATTCAAAATATGAAAATCAGGGATAAATTTACATTGAATGAAGAAAGAGAAGGCGACGGATGTCTTTTTTCAGACTTTTCGCGGTCTCCTTCCTAACAGGCGGACCAAACAGCAAAATTGGAAAATTTTGTTTTCCTTTATCTTCGAGAAACTGAAATTTCATTCTAACGGTCTTGCGATGGGCTACTCATTTCAAAATAAATTATATATTCTTAATAGTGTCAAATATTCAAAAACACCGATATAAGTAGAAAATAGAAAAACTTCTATTGTGGCACATCCTATCGGTTTAACTCATCATAGCATTAAAAAAATGAATTACAGTGCATTGGTTTTGGATATTGAAGGGACTGTATGTCCGATCTCTTTCGTGAAGGATACTTTATTCCCATATTTTGTCAATAAAGTTCCAAATTTAGTAAATGAAATTGATCAACAAGATGATACTGTGAAACAAATTTTATCCCAATTTAAAATTGATGATAAGAATGAACTAATTACACATATTCTTGGTTTAGTTTCTAATGATATTAAGGATCCAATCTTGAAACAACTACAAGGTTATATTTGGGCAGAAGGATACAGTTCTGGTGAAATTAAGGCTCCTGTATATAAGGATGCGATTGATTTGATTAATAGACATCCAAATGTTTACATTTATTCAAGTGGATCCGTAAAGGCACAAAAATTGTTATTTGGACATGTGGCAGATACTTCTGACTTGACTAAATCTATTGATATGCAAAGTGAAATTAATGGTTATTTCGATATAAATACTTCAGGCGTTAAACTTGATCCTCAATCTTATATTAATATTTTAAAGGATATTAAGATGATTGATACTCCACAGAAAGTATTATTCTTGAGTGACAATCCAAAGGAATTAGATGCCGCTAGGAAAGCAGGTTTAGTTACTGGTTTAGCTATACGAGATGGTAATGCATCTGTTCCAAATGTTAATGACTATGCTAGTTATCATTCTTTCACAAAATTATGATTATAGCCAAAATATTCGCATAACTATTTCGTCTCTGTTACTATTATTACTGTTTGCCTATATATATACATATAATTCAATTAAAGTTATCATATTTATTATTGTTATTATTATTATTATTATTTTGGGTTGCAATTATATTCTAAGTAATTAATTAATCATAAATAGGTTTTATTTCCTTATTCTTGATAATCAGTAAATAACATATTTGCAGCAATTTCTTCATTTTTATCACATGCAAAATATACCTGAATAACTAAAGAACGTTCAAAGCCTAATTCGCATAAACGAGAAATTGCTTGTTCATCTTCTTCAGAAATTTCCAAATTAAATGGATTTTGTCCAGCTGCTTCAACTTGTCCTTCACCTGCATTGACGCCGGATAAATCTGTATCTTCTAAATTAGCAACATCTTGTAAATTATCACCTACAGCTTCTAATAGCATAGAGATGAATACTTCTGGATTAGCCATAATTTGTTCACGTAATTGCGGATATCTCGTACATAAATTTTCTAATAATGGAGCTAAAGCTTCAGGGTTACCTGATACAACTTCTCTTAATGATAATAAATCTTCACCCGTTAATCCAATTGAGCTTTGACCACCTGGCGCAGCACCTGGAGCACCACTTGGAGCACCAGCACCGACACCTGAAGTACCAGAGACACCACCATTGTTACCGGAACCTTGAGCTGCTTGAGCAAATAAATCATCTTCCGCGTTATCATCATTAGTATCATCCATTGTAGATTCCGCTTGAACGCCACTTTCTGTAGTTGTAGTGGTTTGTTGTTCGGTTTGTGGTTGTTGTGGTTGTGTTTCACGTTGTAAATGTTCAGGAATACCCATTAATAAATATTCAACAGCTCTATCTGGATTATTGAATGCTGCTCTTAATGCTCTTTCTGCTTGCTCTCTTTCGTAACCCATTTCCATTATTCTTTCTATAGTTTCATTTCTTTGAGTTCCTACTACAAAACCAGTAGAAGATGCATTTTCATTAGAACCTTCAGAAGTAGTAGCATCTGTGGCAGTAGGTTCAGTGTTAGTAGTTGTGGTGGTAGTAGCGGCAGCTGTTGTGCTTTCAGCTGTACTTTCTGTTACAGGTTCTGTAGCGATAGTAGCCGCAGCAGTAGTTGCAGTTTGTTGTGGTTCGGTAACTTTAGTAACTGTTGATTTCTTTTTTGAAATCATCATAATGACTTGATCACCATCTTTTAAACCTGATTCAGTTAATGATTTATGGTCTTGTAAAACTTTACCTGAAAAGATTAATTTAATTTGATCTGATTCGCATGATTGATTTTGTGCTAATTCGTTTTTAGCATCAAGTACACTTATTGATAGATCTAGATCCAATGTAATTTTCTCCTTTTTAAAATTTTTGAATGTAATGCTAACCATGCTTTTATGTTTTAATTTTTTTATAAAATGATAATATCTCTTTTGGGTTTCTGTTGATTGAAAGAGTATTTGAAATAAATATTACAGGATCCTTTTGTTGGAATTGTTTTCCGTTCTTTTTTAAGTGATACAATACTGGTAATTCAATGGAAAACAAGATAAATTGAATTTTAAAGATAAGAAATATTTGCTATTACATTTAATAAACCTATGTGTCAAATGTATTTACTTAAAGAACCGAATAAACTAAAATTTTCGGTTCAATGATTAATTATTCTTTAGTTTTCTCATTGGGTGCTCTGTCTGTGTGTGTGTGTAACTCAAACAAACAATCGCTCAGTTATTGAAGTTCAAGCAAGTTTTTACTGTCTAAGGTGGCGGGCGACAGTTAACGAAAATTGAAAAAAAAAATATTTCTTTGCCACTGTAAAAACATTCCAGAGCGGAAACTGGCAGACACATATACATATATGTTTCGTATGAAATGATAGAGAGTGAGAAAGTCACGTGGTATTCCGTACAATATGATATTCCAGGCGACAAAATCAGTATGTTTAAATTTGCAGAGGCGACAGAATGTCACAATAGTTTTCATCCTTGGCAGGGCACCCCATTCATGTATTATAGATCTTGACGGGTAGTGTTTTGATTAAATTAGAGCATATACGTTTTTCTTCGTTTGTTACTCTTCCCTTGCGCTGGGTAGGTCCACTGATACGTATTTGTAATATGTGCTTTGGTTAAAAGATGTCGTGTATTGAAATATTGTTACGGATAACATGTAAATTTTTACCATTATTCGCTTATCAAATATATAATGTAGTGTATGTTGCATTACCTGTAAGTTTTATAATAACGTAAATATATGTAACTATTGATATAATCGTCGTAACAGTATGTAGATTTGAATACAGATGGTGAAGAAAGTAGGGTTGATATCAAAACCCTGACCATCCCCAATCGAATTCTCCTAATTGATTCATCACTACCGTGATTTACTGAAAGAGAAAATTATCGGACATATATAATTGTATGTCACTTAATTAAGACAGGCGCATAAAATTGTTGTTTTTTCTGTACGTCACATGCGTGAAATTACATTGAAAGACATGTAGGTAGGAAATTAAACGAGATGAAGGTGGTAGTCAAGATAATGTCGTACCCTACAAACCAGATGATTTTCAACCCTTATTATCAGTAAAATAATATATAATTGAGGAGCGCAATCACAAAAACTATCTGTTGAGAATTTTACATAATAAGAACAGTGGTACAATATAACAATATATTTAATTAAAGAGTAATTAACTTCTTGCGTGACAATTAAAAACGCTTCCTTTTTAAATTGCAAAAACATAAATAATCCGTGGATATAATAATACATCGACTGGGAGTTAGCATGCGTAACCAAATTTAACAAGGGCATATATATATATATTTACGTATTTAGTATGCATTTTGTAAACAGGGATAAACATTTTAAGTTATTGAAAAGTTATTACAGTTGTACAGTGGTTTCTTCATTTTTAATTTTATAATTTTCGGAATTATTAAAATTGAAGTGTCGTGTGTTAACGAGAGGCTATGTCAATCGAAGAAGACACAGAGAACCAAATTTAATTTGTTCAATTGTCAAAAAATGTTCGTAGAGACTGTCTATACATCTGGGACATTTGACAGGAACTGGGAGAGAAGATAAGACAAGACAAGACAAGAAAATATAATAAATAACCCTGTGTGATTGCTTTTTCGGTTAAAGGGGTACGGAACAGAACAGTAAATTTTATTTTATCTTGCTGCTGTGTATCATCTGTCTCTGCTAGCTCATTATAATTTAGCCACAAGTTTTATTAAAGGTCTCTCTCTCGGTCTTCTTATATTTTTTTTGCCTGGCTATTATTTAAAACGTTATGGAAGATATTATTACATTTGGTGAAGATGTAGAATATTTTATACCTCATTGGGTACAACGAATTGTTAGTAAATTACCGATACACTAGTTATCTTTATTTGAAGAAAAGTTATATCCTCTAAATAAATATTTTATATATAAGAGTTGCTAAATGTCCCCTTTTTGCAATTTCTTTTTTTCAAGAACAGATTATTATTACGATCAATAATATTTTTGGCAAAACACTTATTATTAATATTTTCTGACTTAATACTAGTTAGTTTAAATACTAATGTTCACGTCAATAATATTTGTTAAGCTGTATTATATGGTAGTGGGGTGTTAATTATTGATGACACAGTATGAGTTAAGGGAGGTAGATAGATAATGCAGAAGTAGATAAATTGCATAGACCTAGCCCCGTACCCTAGGGTACACATCCTACCCTACTGTAACTAAAATTCGCCAGGGAAAACTGTCGGTCTAAAAAACAAATATTTGTTATTTGTTTAGTAAGAATAAGCTGCTTTATGCGTTGCGGATCAACGTTGACGAAATTGTAACAAATAGACGTACAACGTGGTGTTCTTTTTTTTTTCTTTTTCTGGAGATGCCGTTAAATATCCGTCGATTATATTGTACGCCCAATCCATAGTAATTGTAGCCACATGCCGATAAAACATCCGCCCGCAGAAATTAGTAATTCCCTTTCGTTGTGTTTTAAAGTGAGAGAAAGAAGGGCATCCACTTTTCTCTGTTTTCTGTTTCCTTTTGTTCTGGACAATATTTTTATCGCTTTAAGTGCAAAATTTGAGAAAGTAAGTCGCCACGGAGAAAGAAGGTACGTTTTTGTAAAGTAAATAAGGGAGCGCTTCTACGGCAGAGCGACTGCCATGCCCGTTATATAGCAATCTTGTGTGTAACAATGCGCCGTAGAGAACCCGAACATCCTGTAATCTCTACTCTCTCTGCGCAAAGCGGTCGTCTCCTCACAGCGCCGCGGTGTCCGTTCCCAGTTTTTGCACTTTCTTGTTTTTTGCCCCGTTAATTTTCGTTGTCGTTCTCTCTGTGTTCGCCCCCAGCCGTTACACAATAGAAAAGTATCGCTTTAAAAATTTGTTCTGTTCTCTCTTCTGCTGGGGGCGATGCGCTGTTGTACGGGCTGTCTTCTGTAATTCCCTAAAAAGGTTGACAAAATCTTTTTATCGTTCGTAATTACAATTGATGCCCCCGATTTAACATTTCTTGAAATTAATTAATTAGCTAACAAGATTGGTCGATAAAATTCCATCACTTCTCATTTCGTTTATTCACCGTTTTGTTACGTACTATAGGGGATGTTACTCTCTCTCGTCTTTAAAGGGATTATCGTCAGACACACATAATAAATAAAATTTTTCACTTTTTTTTGTTCAATTTCCAATGAACTCATCGATTAATTGTTTGAAAAAAAAAACTTATAAAGGGTACATGATTTTCAAATTAATTACTCAATTCAATTTTCCTTCTTTCTCATTTTTATAAATTATTTATTTTATTTCTATTACTGATATAACCAATCAAGTAAAGCTTTTATTTTTACCAATTCACATACACATAATATAATAAATACCAATTCACAATGTCTGACGATGAACAACACACTTTCGAAACCGCTGATGCCGGTTCTTCTGCTACTTTCCCAATGCAATGTTCTGCTTTAAGAAAGAATGGTTTCGTCGTTATTAAAGGTAGACCATGTAAGATTGTTGACATGTCTACCTCCAAGACTGGTAAGCACGGTCACGCTAAAGTCCATTTAGTCGCTATTGATATTTTCACCCAAAAGAAATTAGAAGATTTATCTCCTTCTACTCACAATATGGAAGTCCCAGTTGTTAAGAGAACTGAATTCCAATTATTAGATATCGATGACGGTTTCTTATCCTTAATGACCATGGATGGTGAAACTAAAGATGATGTTAGATCCCCAGAAGGTGAATTAGGTGATACCATGCAAGCTGCTTTCGATGAAGGTAAAGATTTAATGGTTACCATTATCTCTGCCATGGGTGAAGAAGCTGCTATTTCTTTCAAGGAAACCGCTAGAGCTGATTAGATTCCTTAATTTAAGAATCTATTTTTGCATTTTCACTTATTTATAACTTTCTACGTCTTTTACAAATTCATTACAACAACGCATTTTAATTATATCATATCTTAAATAGTTATCATTAAATAATCTTTTTATTTATATATTATAATTAATATTAATCAAATTTTAAAAAAAAAACATTAGAACTAAGCTTCTCCAAAAATTCATATTTTTTTAACTTTAGTTGGAGACAAGAAGGATCCAATTGCAACCTATTCCTGTAAACAAAAAAACAATAGTGATAATCTGCAATTGACTAAAAATATTCTATAACGATTACGTTATTTACATCTATAATATACTATTTTAAGTAATTATATGTTCGTTTAGAGGATATTCCACATTATGATACAAATAATCATATATAGCATCATTTTCTCTTAAACGAATATACAACAATGAAGATCCTTGCAAACACTATCTTCCTTGAATAATTTTGGCAATATTATCACAATTACACAAGTAGACCGTCCTTCTAATTATATAAAACTGATATTACATAATAAAAACACTAGTTTCAAATACATAGGTATTGATCTTATACTGTTCTAAGCACAACAAATATCTAACTTGCAGTTACAGTAACTCATCACAAATAACATATAGATATAGATAAATATATGATATACTCTCCACATCTCAACAGTTCCAGATACCTCCGTTTCACCACCTTCATCATCACAACAACCAACAGTTAGTGTCTTGCTATTATCATCCGTCTCATTCATTATTTTGCGTATCGCTTTGTCCGCTAACACTCAAAGTAATTACATTTCCCAATTAGGAAATAATGAATGCATTTTTTTCTCAGTTTCGAAAAAAGAAAAATTAAGAGACACCAATTTACGAAAAAACTGTCGAGAATTTTTATTTCTTCAACTCTAACTTATACCTTCACAATTATTATAACTTCAACTGTTTTCTTTATAACTATATATCCTAATACCTCTTCCTACCTCCCCAGGACAAAGCAAACAATGGATGAATCAACGTATAATCAAACTACTACTGATTTTGAATTAGATACACAACAGTTAGGTGCTGCACCGGATGCTGTATTCTCAGATAGAGTACGTAGATTTCAAGAATTTTTAGATACTTATCCAATTTATAAAGATCAAGTGAAAGAGATTCAATTATTTAATAATAATTTAAATGCAGAAGGTATAGATAAAAATATTGATGATGAACTATATGATCATGCTAAAGATTATGAAAATGATGATAATGATATTAATAAGAAGACCGATAGTGATTCAAAGGCAATTAATGTAATGTCTCAAAGAATAACTATCTCCTTAGATGATTTAAGAGAATTCGATAGATCATTTTGGACAGGTATCTTAATAGAACCCGCTTTTTTCATCCCACCTGCTGAAAAAGCTTTATCTGAGATGGCAAATTTATTAGATGAAAATACTAATCAGAATTTTAGAAATTTTCAAAATGGTAGTCGTTCTTGGAATCTTTCATTTAAGGGTTCCTTTGGGTCTCATTCTTTATCACCAAGAACATTGAATTCTCAATTTTTAAATAAGTTAGTCTCTGTTGAAGGTATCGTTACTAAAACGTCTCTTGTTAGACCAAAATTAATTAGATCCGTTCATTACGCTGAAAAGACAGGTAGATTCCATTACAGAGAATATACAGATGCAACAACATCATTAACAACAAGAATTCCAACTCCTGCTATTTATCCAACTGAAGATACCGATGGTAATAAATTAACTACGGAATACGGTTATTCTACTTATATCGATCATCAAAGAATTACAGTACAAGAAATGCCAGAAATGGCCCCTGCAGGTCAATTGCCAAGATCGATCGACATCATTTTGGATGATGATTTAGTAGATAAGACGAAACCTGGTGATAGAGTCAATATTGTCGGTGTATTTGTTTCATTAGGTGCAGGTGGTATGAATCGTACTGGTGCAGGTGGTAATAACGCTTTCAGAACTTTAATTATAGGTAATACTGTTTATCCATTACATGCAAGATCTACAGGTGTATCAGCTAAACAAACTTTAACTGATTTCGATATTAGAAATATTAATAAATTAGCTAAAAGAAAGGACATCTTTGATATATTAGCTCAATCATTGGCACCATCAATCTATGGTCATGAACATATTAAGAGGGCTATCTTATTAATGTTAATGGGTGGTGTTGAAAAAAATTTAGATAATGGTTCGCATTTAAGAGGTGATATTAATATTTTAATGGTTGGTGATCCATCTACTGCAAAATCTCAATTACTAAGATTTGTTCTAAATACTGCGTCATTAGCAATTGCAACCACTGGTAGAGGTTCTTCAGGTGTCGGTTTAACAGCTGCTGTTACAACAGATAGAGAAACTAATGAAAGAAGATTAGAGGCAGGTGCCATGGTTTTAGCTGATCGTGGTGTTGTTTGTATTGATGAATTCGATAAAATGACAGATACAGATAGAGTTGCTATCCATGAAGTTATGGAACAACAAACTGTTACTATTGCAAAAGCTGGTATCCATACAACTTTAAACGCTCGTTGTTCTGTTATTGCTGCTGCTAATCCAGTTTACGGTCAATATGATGTTCAAAAGGATCCTCATCAAAATATTGCTTTACCAGATTCTCTATTATCTCGTTTTGATTTATTATTTGTTGTTACTGACGATATTAATGAAATTAGAGATAGAGCCATTAGTGAACATGTCTTAAGAACTCACAGATATTTACCACAAGGTTATTTAGAAGGTGAACCAATCAGAGAAAGATTGAATCTTTCATTAGCGGTTGGAATCGAAAACGAAGATGATGAAAAAGAGGATGCTATGAACGGTGCTGAAGAAAGTGAAAATAGCGTATTTGAGAAATTTAATCCATTATTACAAGCTGGTGCTAAATTAGCAATGAATAAAGGTAATCATAATGGTGATTTAATCCCAAATTTAGTCACTATTCCATTCTTGAGAAAATATATTCAATATGCTAAGGAAAGAGTTATTCCACAATTAACTCAAGGTGCCATCGATATTATTGTTAAGGATTATGCTGATTTAAGAAATGATGAAAATACGAAGAAGTCTCCAATCACAGCAAGAACTTTAGAAACTTTGATTAGATTGTCAACTGCTCATGCTAAAGTTAGACTATCAAAGACTGTCACTAAAACTGATGCACGTATTGCTGCTAGATTATTAAGGTTTGCATTGTTAGGTGAAGATGTTGGTGATGATGTTTTCGAAGATGAAATTGAAGCTAATAGTTCTTTCAGAAGATCTCCAAAGAAATCTCCAAAGAAGAAACAAAGAGTGACAGGTAACACAAGTAAACCTGCATCCCCAAGCAAAATAAGAACTCCTATAAGAAGGTCTCCTACCAAATCCGATTCTTCGCCTATGAAAACAAGATCTAGTGAACTGAGAAGAAGATTAGACTTCAACGAGAACCAAGATGATGATGATGATGATGAAGAATCAATGGTTCCATTACCTAGGGATGAAGCTGAAGATCTTGAAAGAAGGTTAGCTTCTGGTTTAAGAGTATCTCCGAGACGTAGAGAACAATTGGCTACTCATGGTCCATTAACAGAAGCTGGTGGAGAAATGATGTCCAACATTTCAGGTTCAGGTAACAAAGATATTGATAATAATGTAGCAGACGAATCTGCCGGCACAATTTCAACCGCTAGATTAGCTGTCTTCTCTGGTATTGTTGCTAGAATCCTTCAAACTGAAATTTTTGATGAAGAATCATACCCAGTAGACGCATTATTTGAAAAGGTCAATGAGCAAATAGATCACGAAGATGCGTTCACAAAGTCAGAATATATGGCAGGTTTGAAACTGTTATCCGACAGAAATAATATTATGGTATCAGACGATAAAGTATGGAGAGTGTAATTGTAGAATACACAATGTTATACATTCTTACGACTTATTATGCATTTATGAAAAATTCTAATCCTGTAATATTATATCATGTTAATTCATCCTTCTTCAACCCATTCTTAGAGTATTTCAATTTTCATTTCCTACCCTAATTCATATACATACATAACTAAATTATAGTATATACATATGTTGTATTTTATATAATAATTTCCGCAAAAATAAAATAATATTTCAACTCATACGATTATCTTTTGTATTACTGCGGCAGCCCTGCGAACCACGAACCAAATGACACCTTCTGTTGACCGTTACGTGTACCGAAGACCAGAAAGAAAATTGCCACTGCTTTTTTTGTTCAACGCGTAGCATCTGCTATCTGCCAAAATTTTCATTTGTCGATTCAGCACGGTCGCATATGAGCAGGTTGTCATCTAATCGTCATTTACTAAGAGTAGTAAAGGAAAGATGTGAAAAATAATGTGTTGAATTGATTTCCCTTCCATTAAAGTGTCATCGATATATTTATTTCTACGTAGTTTTGGAAACTTGAATCTTTATAGTTTTCGACATTTCATCTTCATTATATATTTTAACATCGTGTTAATAGCATTGTGAAATAGTTGCATATTCCTTTTTTTAACTAGATATATAAAGGATGGTGGCTAAATCATACGTGGATAGTCCACTTGTGAGGAACTCAAAATTATTGGTTCCTAAGTCTATCTTATATAGACCATATACATTACCTTTTGTTCCATTATACGCTACATTTTTCCATCTGTATTTCACAGAATATGAACGTTATATTGGTGGCTCCGAATGGACATTTGTCTATTTAGGTACTATCATCTCATTAAACATTTTAGTTTTATTGATTCCCGTTTGGAATGTTAAGATGGCAGCCTGGTTTAATTTTAATGAAGCTCACCATATTAACGCAGCAACTGATATTTTAATTTACACAACTGAAAACAACGGTGCTGATGGTATTGTAGAAATCCAAAGAGTATTAGAAGGTGGTGCGTTACAAGTTTACTTCCAATTTCAAAAGAAAAGATTCTTATGGAATCCAAAAGAAGAATTATTTGCTTCTCCAAAGTTTATTATTGATGAATCTCCAAAGATTAAAGATTTCAAGCTATGTAAAGGTAACTCTGGCGATTTAACTCATTTAGTTAGATTATATGGTAAGAACACATTTGATATCCCAATTCCAAGTTTCTTAGAGTTGTTCAAGGAACACGCTGTTGCTCCATTATTTGTTTTCCAGGTTTTCTGTGTTGCGTTATGGTTGTTAGATGAATTTTGGTATTACTCTTTATTCAATCTTTTCATGATTGTCACTATGGAAGCTGCTGGTGTATTCCAAAGATTAACCGCTTTGAAAGAATTTAGAACTATGGGTATTACTCCTTATTCCATTAATGTTTTCAGAGATGGGAAATGGAAACTTTTAACTAGTGATGAACTATTACCAATGGATATCGTCTCTATTACAAGAACCGCCGAGGATAGTGCGTTACCTTGTGATTTAGTCATGATTAATGGTACCTGTATCGTTAACG
>JAXQGP010000249.1:0-28614 GCA_037040125.1 Kazachstania sp. M6911
GGTAAAAATATTCAAAGTAGGATGGATACTGCATTATTACAAAATAAGACAGAAATTAGAGGTAAAAGAATTAATGTCGAATTAACCGTAGGTGGTGGTGGTAATTCAGAAAATAGATTAGCCAAATTAAAGACTAAAAACGACAAATTTGAACAAGAATATAATACTAGAATGGAAAAGATGATCAAAGATGGTGCACAAAAGAAGAGAGCTAATGCAGAGGCTAATGCAGGTAAAACTTCCGAATCCTCTTCTAGACCAGCAGTTGCTGGTATGCATCCGGACAGAGCCAAGATGTTCAGATGAAAATAACGCCTTTGGATAAGGGGAGATTCATTTCGTGTATAATAGATAGTTCGAATTTAATAAATACATAAAAAATTGATACATACAAGACAAATGCATATACAAAGCCTTAATGATTATTGTTATCCCTTTGGTTACATTGTCCTTCAACTGAATACAAGTCTCTTAAATTTATGGGGATAAGTGCTGCTTAATATAGTAGCGGCCCTTGAGTTATCGGGAATGGGCTGCCGCTATTCTCCCTAGTGGGAAGCAAATTATTGTATTTATTTATTTCTACCTTAATTTTTTAGAGTAGTTTTTCTGTTCATACTAAAGAGCCTTCTGTATGTGTGGTACGGATTCTGCAGTGGCTGCACAACCCCACATTCCATATCCCTTTGAGGATATGAGCTGATATACTTTTCCATTGCTATGGGGCAAACCCCGAATTTCCAGATACTGCAACACCGATACCCGTAAACAAGGTGAGAATGATAATAAACCCTACCCTCTTCAAATTTGTATATACGTATATATGTGTACGTTGGAGAAAATGTAGAGTTGTTGAAATTATTGTGGATGAATTTCTTTCTTTGTTACTACAATAAGAAGGGAAGCACTACATTATTATGTCGATCTAAAATTTGCATACTCATTTTTTTGTTTTATCCAGTTTTATTGGACGGAGAAATACTAAATAGTAATTAATTGTACTAATGTATTTACAACACATAGTTATACAAATGTATTCTTTCGCATTAATAAATAGCTCACTTTCACAAGTGGAGACAACTCCATACAATCAGTCACATATGTAATAAAATTAGCAAATAATGCTTAAGAAATTTAACTTAACTTGACAATACTGAACCTTGTCACCATTTTCTAATAGCAGAACCTGATATTACAATAATAGAAGGCAAACCGCTTCGAATGAATACCCTCTGTTTCCTGGTGTTCCCCTATCCAGACACCCCAGACACCATTCACCAAACCCTACAGAGGCCCCCTTTCATGCACAGCTACCCCACACACAAAAGTCCTCCTGCAGTTCACATTTTAGATAATCCCCAGAAACGTCCGCACAAACGACGCTTGTCTCCCGGGAGGTCCCCAAACTACGTCATAATGAACGGCACATCAAATTTTTCATCTTGTCTTTTGTACGCCATTTTATTAACGACCACGAAAAGACAATATGGGCTGCAGCAAACAGCTAATCCTCCAGTGAGTACAAGTTGAAGAAAATAAATTTCTATTGTATAAAGGGAAAGGAAAAGGTATTGTGAATCTTACAAGTAATATATATAACCGGAGTTTTTCAAAACTTCAGTCTAGTTCAGTTTCTTGTACTTTAAGCTACGATCTCAAGATCATATCGCACTACACCATTCGCTATGAGTACATATATTGACATTCCTATTACTGATGAGCCGCCTAGTTATAATAATTTATATAATGGTACTGCCGAGTCAACAAATGCATATGATCAAAGAACACCTATACATTATTTCGAACGATCATTAGATGAGGATGCAGAAAGTGAAGAAATTAGTTTAAATAGTGAAAGTCCCACCGCAATGCTCGGATCACATGTTCAGCGATATACTACTGCAAGGTCAACATCAATACCGTTCCAATCGCCATACAATTCACAAGATATTCCTGATGACACAAATGATATGATTCCTGCAGGTAGACGTAGAAGTAGTGTTGCACATGGTTCCATTTGTTCAACATGGTTGGAATCTATGGGACATAGTTTTCCTGAGAATATAACAAGAATGGAATCCAATGAAATTGTTTCACCTCACGTAAATTCCGTTGAATCTAGATTTCAGATCCCATTAACAAAACTGCATGACAAGAAACATTTGAATACAAAGACAAGAAGATCACAATCTGTTTCATATCAAAATACTAAAATGTTTAAGAATTTCTTATTTCATAGAAGAGATAGTGATATTGGCATAATCAATGAGGATGAAACTACCGCAAAAAATAGTCTACCTAAGGGGAAACATTTAATTGATAATGCTAATAAATTGTTGTTCGAGCAAAAATATGAATATACAGGGAATACCTTAGGTGAGGGGTCAGGTGGTGCAGTTAAAGTCGTGAAACGTAAATCTGACAATGTTATGTTTGCTGTAAAAGCATTTCATCCATATTCAGATATTGCGTTAGATGATCAACCAAAAATATTAGCTAGTATAAATACTACACATCAATCATATCTCAAGAAGATTAAAGCTGAATATTGTATCAGCTCCATACTTAAACATCCGAATGTAATTTCAACAATCGAAATTGTGGAAAGTAAAGATAATAGCACGTTGTTACAAGTAATGGAATATATTGAATTTGATTTATTTGCGATTGTAATGAGTGAACAATTATATTATCCTGAAGCATGCTGTTACTTTTGGCAATTATTACAAGGTGTACAATATTTACATGAAATTGGTCTTGCTCATCGTGATTTAAAATTAGATAACTTAGTGGTAAATAAAAACGGGCAATTGAAAATTATTGATTTTGGTGCGGCTGTAGTTTATAAATCTCCTTATATTGATCATATTGGTGAAGCTACCGTTACAAACACGGATAATGATAATAACCACATCATTAGTGGATTAACTACATGTCCATCATCAATTATGATGGCAAAGGGTATAGTTGGCAGTGATCCGTATCTGCCACCGGAATTATATATTTTTGAAACATATGATCCTAGAGCAGCCGATATATGGGCCATTGGTATAGTGTTTGTTTGTATGATACTTCGTTCATTCCCGTGGCAATATCCTAAATTAAAGGATCCCGGTTTTAAGAAATTTTGTTTATATCGTAATAATGCTTCCACTTTAAATGAATTAGTTACACGTGGAATTGATACGCCACTGGATGAAATGACTGTTCATTTTGACAATGAACAAAGCAATAGTATAGTTGGACCCATGAGACTATTGGGACCATTACCTGAGGATACACATAAGCTGATATTACAGATATTGGATCCATCACCTGTTCGTCGTCCATCAATTGATATGATATTGGAAGATGAATGGATTCAAACAATCGATCATTGTGATATTGACTACAATGGTAAAGATCATGAACATACCCGATTAGATCCATCGAAGTCACATATTGCGAATTTGAGATCAAGTTCCGGTTAGTTAACGACTTAAAACAAAGCGATGTAACCGTCTGAAATCAATATGCAAAATGTCAAATTACGTACATCCTATTTTTGGAGCCGTATGTTGAACATCATTTAATTAACAGATAATGAATTAATTTCCCACTGCGAAATATTCAAATTAATCAAGAAACCGTAACCGGACAACAGTAAGCGAGTGTCAAATGTGCTCTAACTCAAAAAATATATATATGAATGACTCACCGCCAAGATAAGAGAATAGAATCACGGCAGTAATGTCACACATGTAGAGTTATAACGAATTTACTATAGTCGTTAAACTAGGATTGGTACGTTTAAATTAGTGAACTGAAACAGTAAGATAAGGTAAGTGAAACCCATACACCGGTGTCTCAAAGCAGAAAGATAACAGTTGGAAATTATCTCAAGGTCTGAAGGCAAGAAAGACAGAGAAGAAAGTGACTTCTTCTTTATCAGAGTTTGTCTCTTTTGACAGGACCCACGTCTCTTTGACAGTCTGGTAGCTGTGAAGGTATATGGTACGTACCTGATCTGTAAATTTATGAAGAACCTGAGAGTATTTCTCAGTTCGGTTCTCGAAGTTATTTATTTATTATACAATATCTCCTATATAATACACGTACCACACCACATATCATTTTCTCAGAAGAGATCTGAAGGAACAAATGGATGAATGTCCAAACCGACCAGTTCGTTAGTTTACCTGTCTGTGCCCAGTTCCCTTTGCCTGTGATACATCAGTGCACTTTCTGTAGGAAAATATGACTCTCTCTGTTAGAAATATCGTCGGAATATCAAATGACTAACAGTTGTACGGCACGTTCTCCGTGCAATAAATAGCTTCTTGTCTGCCAACGCGCGCACTAACACCCCCACGCGGAACAGGACCGTTTTCCAGAAATCTGATTCTCTACTATAAAGGCGTGGGGAAGACAGCGATTTTGCCAAACGGAGTGTGGTGCGCTGTGTTCAGTGCGTCCCCACAGCTCTACGGGGTCTTCGCTCACACTTCTCATAATTCCGGTTGCCCGATTTCCTGTACAGTGAACAGTACAGGACAACACGTACAAATGGAACAAAAAATAGGGAAGCGACTGAAGCGAACAACAGTTTGTTTGTGGCCCCTCTGTGAGGATCAGGATGAAGTTCACAGTTGGAACTTCAATATCAAATAAGCCTGGGCGCACATTCATTGACCAGCGATCGCCGTCTTTGATAATATCCAGATTCTATTATCTCATATTGTTATCTGATATTGTAATATCATTTACATGCAATGAATTTCAACAATTGGACAACTGGTCAATCGAGCAATAGGGCGATCTCCACTTTTACAACTATATATAAGAATCTGTTTCCTGTGATTTTTTCAATTTTTTATTCAATTCCCTTTAATATTTAACAACATTTTCCATATTCTAATTTATTTCGTACGTATTTCTCTTATTTTTAATTGTGTCAAGCAAAACTCTCAGTAGCTACCTATTTTTTTTAAAGAATTAATCAAGAATAATGGCTGACTCTGTTAAAGCACTACAAGTGCCAGATATTGCCTCTTTATCCATCTCTTCAATGTCAGATTATCACGCTAATGTCTTCCCAGGTAAGGATGCTCAACGTGAACAAGTTGTTGACTTATTAGATCAACAAGGTTTCATTCCAGATGATTTAATCGAACAAGAAGTCGAATGGTTCTACAATTCTTTAGGTATCGACGATTTATTCTTCTCTAAGGAACAACCAGCTTTATTAGCTGATATTATTCATTCTTTATACGCTTCTAAGTTAGATTCTTTCGCCAAGACTGGTTTAAAGAAGGATTCTACCGCTAAGAAAGCTTTAAACATCAAGAATAAAATCATTACCAGTGACAACCATGCTATCTTCATGGAATCCACCGGTACTACTTTCTCTTCTTTAATTGAAACTGCTGGTAAGAATACTACTGGTCAAGCTGATTTCGACGATTCTTATGAACCATATCAATTAGACGCAGACGTCGATGATTTATTCTTAGACGCCAAGGATAAGAAGACAATGAGAGTTGTTTCATACTGGACTCCAGAAAGTGATGTCAAGATTACTTTTGCTTATGAAAATACTTTCCCAGCTGCTTCAGGTAAGAAAATTACTCAAGAACAATTAATCTCTGGTGATATCGATTCTGTCTCTGATGAATCTATGGTTGCTATGACTTCTCCAGAAAACAAGAAATTATACGGTACTTTAATTAAATTATCTCAAGAAAGAGAAGGTCCAGTTATTAAGATCACTAACTCTAAGGAAAACAAAGATGAAGTTAGATTCTTAGTCGCCTACAAGAGAGGTACCACTAAACATTATTACTCTGAATTGAACTCTCTATTCCATTACTATAAGTTACGTATTAACAAGTTCTTCGTTGAAAACTTCAAATTATGTCCAGAAGGTACCGATAACGATGACGTTGTTATCTTCTCCATCTACTTGAACAAGACTCAACAATCTAAGGATTTACAACCACAAGATTTAGATTTATCTATTCAACAAATTGAAAGAGAAGCTTCTTTGTTATACACTATTCCAAACAACAGCTTTGTTAAATTATACGAACAAAGACAATTCTCTCCACAAGAAGCTATCTACGCTCACGTTTCTGCTATCTTCATTGTTCATTTCATTAACAGATTAGGTGATGATTACAAGAACTTGTTAACTCAAATTGCTCCAAAGGAAAACGATGTTGTTATGTGGGAAATTATTGGTAACTTAAAGAAGAAATTAAGAAATGAAACTTTCACTCAACAAATGATCATTGATGTCTTACAAAGATACCACAACATTGTTTCAAAACTTTACAAGAATTTCTCTGAAGTTCATTACGTTCGTGATGATAAATTAGAAAAGACTTTGTCATACAAAAGATTATCTAAATTAGAACCATTCAAGAATGACCAAGAATTCGATGCTTACTTAAACAAATTCATTCCAAATGATTCTCCAGATTTATTAATCTTAAAGACTTTGAATTTATTCAACAAGTCTATCTTAAAGACTAATTTCTTTATCACCAGAAAGGTTGCTATCTCCTTCAGATTAAACCCAGGTTTAATTATTCCAAAGGTCGAATATCCAGATACCCCATACGGTATCTTCTTCGTTGTCGGTAACACTTTCAAGGCCTTCCACATCAGATTCAGAGATATTGCTCGTGGTGGTATCAGAATTGTTTGTTCCAAGACTCAAGATATCTATGACAAGAACACCAGAACTGTCATTGATGAAAACTATCAATTAGCTTCTACTCAACAAAGAAAGAACAAAGATATTCCAGAAGGTGGTTCTAAGGGTGTTATCTTATTGAACCCAGCTTTAACTACCGAAAAAGATACTTTCATCGCTTTCACTCAATACGTCGACTCCATTATCGATATCTTAATCAGAGATCCATTAAAGGAAACTTACGTCGATTTATTAGGTAAAGAAGAAATCTTATTCTTCGGTCCAGATGAAGGTACTGCCGGTTTCGTCAACTGGGCTACTTTACACGCCAGATCTCGTGGTTGTCCATGGTGGAAATCTTTCTTAACTGGTAAATCTCAATCCTTAGGTGGTATTCCTCATGATGAATATGGTATGACCTCTCTTGGTGTTAGAGCTTACGTTAACAAGATTTACGAAACTTTGAAGTTGAATGATACTAAGATCGCTAAATTCCAAACTGGTGGTCCAGATGGTGATTTAGGTTCTAATGAAATTGAATTATCTACTCCAAATGAAACCTACGTCGGTTTACTAGATGGTTCCGGTGTTCTATGTGATCCAAAGGGTCTAGACAAGAACGAATTAATCAGATTAGCTAAGGGTAGATTAACCATCGCTTCTTATGATACCTCTAAATTATCTAAGGAAGGTTTCTTTGTCTCAGTCGATGACTCCGATGTTATGTTACCAAATGGTGCTATTGTTGCCAATGGTACTTCTTTCAGAAATACTTTCCATGTTGAAGTTTTCAAATTCGTCGATCACATCGATCTATTCGTCCCATGTGGTGGTAGACCAAACTCTATCACTTTGAATAACGTTGGTGAATTCATTGATCCAAAGACTAACAAATCAAGAATTCCATACATTGTTGAAGGTGCTAATTTATTCATTGCTCAACCAGCTAAGATTGAATTAGAAAATCACGGTTGTGTCTTCTTCAAGGATGCTTCTGCTAACAAGGGTGGTGTTACTTCTTCATCTTTCGAAGTTTTAGCTTCTTTAGCCTTAAACGATGAAGATTTCGTTCATAAATTCGTTGGTTTAGAAGGTCAAGATCTAGACAGTGGCAAGGTTGCTGAATTAACTAAGACCTCTCCATTATATGACGCTTACGTTGAACAAGTTCAAAAGAGAATTGTTTACAATGCTGAACAAGAATTCGCTCAATTATGGGCCATTAACCAAGAGACTGGTACTCCAATCTCTGAATTGTCTGATAAATTATCTGTTACTATTAACAAGTTAAATGATGATTTAGTTGATTCTGAAGAATTATGGTTAAATGACACTAAATTAAGAGACTACCTATTATTAGAAAAGATTATTCCAAAACTATTAACTGATGTTGCTACTCCAGTTAAAATCTTGGAAAATATTCCAGATTCTTATTTGAAGGTTTTAATTTCTTCTTACTTAGCTTCTTCTTTCGTTTACCAAAATGGTATCGATGTCGATATCGGTAAATTCTTAGCCTTCATTGGTGAATTAAGAAGAGAAGCCTACAAGAACTAAATATTCTCTAAATAATCTTACTTTATTTACGATTTTTATATGAAAAAAATTTATGTACAATGTACTACTATTAACAATATTTAAAAGTTATCTCAGACATTTCTGCTTTTTATTTTCCACTGTATAAAATAAGGGCCGAGGAAAGAATTGAAATAAAAGCAAAAAGAAAGTACAAGCAAGCAAGTAATGTTCCCTTCATACGAAACCGTAGCTTCCTTAAGAAACCAATTACGTACAGATTATAACGAAAGTGATACATATGAACAAAATCATGTTTTTCCAATAAATACCAAGACTAGCTTAACTCAGAGACAAATTATTCAACAATGTATAAGAGATATGCAGAAACCTAATAATTCCAAAAACCCCAGATATTTTAAAGAAGTATATATTTCAAAATTATGTTGTCAACAGATCCTTAAATATGCAATTAGTGGTGGGGATAATGAAATTATGGGGATGTTGATAGGTGTGACTCAAGGTTCGAAATTCATCGTCACGGAATCGTTCCCATTACCTGTCCTTGGCACGGAGACAAGAGTCAATGCCATGTCCGAATCGTATGAATATATGGTTCAGTATATGAATAGTATGACTTCTACAGAGGATAAAATTAACCGAATTGTTGGGTGGTATCATTCTCATCCAGGGTATGATTGTTGGTTGAGTAAAATTGATATGACCACACAACAGTTGAATCAATCGTATCTGGATCCGTATCTTGCCATTGTTATAGATCCAAAGAAAAGTATTGAACGGGGAGCAATCCGAATAGGTGCATTTAGAACCATAACAGAAGGATCTGAGTCTGATGATAATGTATCGTTTTATGAATTGCCAATGGTATTATTTGAATCGGAATTAGATATGGATATCGGTGCAAACAGACTTAATTATAAATTAGAACAAAGTAATGTAAATCATGAATTTCAGTTATTTGATAATTTATTCGATAGTATGAAGCAAATAAACAATTTCAATGAAGTATTGTCGCAAGAAGAGGAATTACTTGAAGGAGAAAATTCAAAGGAAAATGAAGAAGATTTGAAATATGGAACGGTGCCAACACGGAAGAATCTAGAGGGATTGGCTCATAACAAAACACGAGGTCAAATAATCCAATCCAGGAATAGCACACCTTCCATAGATAATGAAAGTGATATTGATATGATTCATGATATATATAGTGAAAAGGAGACGGAAGTCGAAAGTGTTACCAGTAGTATAGGTACAACTGCAGAGAATAGTTTTGGATTGTTAAGATCACATTTCAATGCAAATACAGGAACTACTCATGAATCCAGTCCGAATAATTTGATACAATCACGAAGAAGATCCCAGGGTCTAAATGGGAGTTTATCTAGTATGCAGGAATCTGTAGATGCATTAATAAGGGATAAACGAGCAAAGTTTCATAATATAGATGATTTGACATTTAATCTGCAAAGAGATAGTTTAAGAGCTGCATACAATAAAAGTAAAAGAGAATTACTAAGATTTAAAGTTCAAGAATACAAAAATTATCGATTTTATAGGGATACATTCACTTTATGATGAAGACTAACTATATATATAGATAAATTTATAATATTCAAATTTTATACATTTTTTTTTGTCAAAATGTGCATGCATTCTTGAAAGTCTCATTAGAAGTACCTGCACCTTTTGCATTAACTCCGCGGGCGAAATAAGAACAACCGATTAAAAGTGAAAGATTTTCGAGATGAATGAAGAGACAAGTATAAAAGATGCAGACCAGAGAGACAGAAAGAGACCAGTGATAAGAAAGAAATATTACGGAATCTCAGATTTACAGAGCATATATATCAAGATAGCATACAATTAAGATGGTTTATAGAGGGTTTGGGATGGAACAAATCCAACCACCTCCAGATAAGGATACACCATTCAGTCAATTAACACCAGATCAACAAGGTGAAAAGGGTGCGCAGATGATGATGGATTTTATGACATCGTGTCCTGGTAAATCAGTGATTAGTGGTGTTACAGGTTTTGCATTAGGTGGTGTCTTGGGTTTATTTATGGCGTCGATGGCTTATGATACTCCATTACATGTTCCAACACCTGGGAATCCACAGAGTCCCATTCAACAAATGGCAGATTTGCCAATGAAGCAACAGATAAAATTACAATTTGCGGACATGGGTAAAAGATCATATTCAAGTGCTAAAAATTTTGGTTATATTGGGTTAATTTATGCTGGAGTAGAATGTGTAGTGGAGTCAACAAGAGCCAAGAGTGATATATATAATGGTGTCTCAGCTGGTTGTATAACAGGTGCAGGTTTAGCGTATAAGAGTGGACCACAAGCTGCACTTATTGGTTGTGCAGGTTTTGCTGCATTTTCTGCAGCCATTGATATGTATATGAAAAGTGAAGATGGAACGCCGCCAAAGAATGATTTTAATGAATAATTGGTGAGATGTAAGTTAAACAGGGAAAATATTTATTCTTTATTTTGTAAATAAAATATATATGAAAATGTACATATTGAAGTCATGAATAAATGCGATTAAGCATAATTACTAATTAATAGAGCAGATGAGAGCGTTTCTTGTGACTACTCTTGAAAAATATGAATTGGGGCGGGGGAGGGGGCTTACTTAAAGTAGTAACAATGCAGAAATCATTGCTGAAGATGCAATGGCACCGTTAATCCCCATGACGTTAAACATTAAATTATTATTACCATTTGCTGCGTTACGATGCTTCTTACCTGATGATGTAGAGGCAGCGACAGTAGAATTTGTAGATGACATAGTACCATTATTATCAGTTCTTGTACTGTTAGTACTACCCTGAATTCTACCTGCACCTGGATGTGTACCACTACCTGCTAATGCACCACCTAGGATAGCACCACCTAGGATAGCGTTACCATTACCAGAGTTACCACGATTACCAGAGTTACCATAGTAGCCATTTGAGTTACCAGAGTAACCATTTGAATTACCAGAGTAGCCATTTGAGTTACCAGTGCCACCAGAGTTACCATAGTAGCCATTTGAGTTACCAGAATAGCCGTTGGAATTGGCGTTAGAAGTTCCACCTTTAGCGGCAGAACCTCCAGATTGTGAACCAACTAAAGTATCACCACTTGAGACAACAGATCCGGCATCGGAGTTACTGTTGCTGCCACCTTTGGAGCTGCTACCACTGCTACCACTGCTACCGCTACTACCGCTACTACCACCTTTAGAACCACTACTACCACTGGAAACGTGGCCACCACCAGAGGCATGACCACCGCTAGAGGCATGACCACCGCTAGAGGCATGACCACCGCTAGAGGCATGACCACCACCTCTTTTAATTTCTAATGAATCATCTAGCGGAATAACTAACCCGTTAACTACAATAAATAAACTTACTAAATATAACAAACTTTGATTAAAAATCATCGATGTTCTAATCTCAAGAGAAAGTTATATCTAAATTCAGATTTACTTCTGTTATGATACTTGTTTAAATAAGTTTCTAATCAAGTGATATATGTTTAATGAAAAAAATAAGGGGTTGAGGCAAAGCAAAAAAGTGATTTTAATCATCTTACTATAAATTGCAACATAGTCATGAAGTTACTTAATTTAGCAGTGGCACAGTAAGTTTAGTTGCATCATGATCTGAAAATTTTCGCTTCTTTTCATTGTTTTTTTCCCGCGAGGTTTTTATGTACCTACTGTGCCACCGCGCTATGTTATGCCAATACATGCACCTACTAAACCATAGACACTGGTAAATAAAACGATATAATTAAGGTATCTTTGATTAGATTATTAAAAATTAAATATTAAAGTTGAGTTAGATAGGAATAAATTATATAAATTTTTTTGAAATGAGTAATTGTTTAAAAAAATGGCTTAATATTTTTCTCTTTTTAAAACGGAATGAACTTATTAACTAGAAAAAGAATAGCAATTTTCTTATGATTAAAAATTAAAGATTGAAGATTAAAATTCCAGGAGGCAAAGCTAGTTTTTAGCAGCTTACCTTCGTATGGTAGCCTAAGCAGAGGCTTCAGATTTTTCTTGACCGTCATGAGCTGAGTTATCAGTAGACATGGTATGTTGATCAGTATTGGCAGCAGCAACATGGGCGTTAGTGGCAGCAGTAACTGGAACACCGGCGGCATCAGTAGCAGTAGCAGCTTCGACATCTTCTGGAGCGTAAGAGGATTCAATTGGATCGACTAAAGTTAAGGCAGATGGTCTATCGACTCTAGTACCCATGGAAGTACCTGTCTTGAACATACCGGCGGAACCGTAATGAGCAATGACTGGGTTTAAGATGTTTAGACCAACGAAAATTGAGGAAATTAAGAATAAAGCCCAAGCTAAACCTGCAAAGGCAATTGAAGCCTTAGCTGATTGACAAGCGGTCTTGACATTCTTGGTAGAATATTTATCAGTGAATGGATTGTAGTCACCGTCAGCATCTTGGAATTGTTCTAAAGAACCATACTTTGGATTGTAGGTTGGAATATGTTTAACTTTACAACCATGATCACCTTGAACCTTGGCGTCAACAATGAAAGCACAGAACCATAATAGACACATGACAACTTCAAAGAAGAAGTAAATACCGGCGAAGACCAATTTTGGTGCAATAATAGATAGACATAATAAAGCAATGTTGTAGAAGGTACCGATGACACCTACAGCTAGAACGAAATTAGTCTTTTTAGAACCGTGGAAACCATAAGCGTGAATAGCGTAAGCAATTAAAGACATGACTAAAACTGCAGAAGCAAATTGAAAGAATCTAAGGGTGGCGTACCCCATTATTTGCCATTTTGAAGCCCTGTTATGAGTGGTTGTTGTTGTTGATTTGTTAGAATGGAAACCTAACATTTTAATAATTGTATGTATGTGAGTGTTTTTAAATATATAACTAATTAATTTATAATTGTTATCGATGACGTTTTATAACAATTACAATAAAAAAATAATTTAAATAAGAAATAAAAGCTGATAGTGAAATATAATATTGGAATAATAACTTGTTTATATATGTTTTGAAAAGGGTGGGAGAGTTGACATTAAATTAATATGACAGGAAGAAAAAGATTTTCTCTCATTGAAAGGAATTTGGAAATGAAACATCCCTTAAACTTCCGGATTAATACAGAGGATTACTAAGAGGGAATGTATAAAAAATTTTAAATTATAAGAAAGAGGGTCTCTTAGTAAGGATTGACAGTAAACAGAGATGAATAACGGCAATAATTGAAATTTCTGCGTAAAAACAGGTGTACAAGGATGAAAATAAAGGATATTTATCGAATTATTATAAATGTTTGTTTGTAATGTTTTTACTGTGCTTGAAAAGTTTTATCATCTCATCTCATCTCATGTTACCGTTATGTTTTGCAATTGACATCTACTAGAATGTGTCGTACGCGCTGTACGTAATCTAAGGGTCCCCGTCACTGTCTCGATAGTCCTGTTCTTTCCAGTCTTATAGGGCTTTGTCACAGCGTTCACTTACTATTATGTTGTCGATCACTGTCAACAACCAACAACAACAGCAAACATGGAGTATAATCCCTGTACAACAGCAACAAAAACTATCAATTATTCCAATTGGACCCCTTGCGGCTTTTTGTCAATTGTCTCAGTCTTTGGGGGATACAGTTACGTTGTTGACTAACAATATTCTGCCAACGAATATGTCAGCCCTAATTGTTTTTTGCTGCCATTCTTTCTTGGACAACTGACGGTATTTTAAATCTAAAAAAAAGTTTGTTGCCGCTGAATGTTGCTCAACCCGGGATTATAAACCTCAGAAAGTGATGTAGTTCGGTCTATCTTTAGAAGGAGGGCGGTCAGGGCATCCCATCCCTTACTTTTTTGTTCTTTGAGTTTCTTAATTAATCCGAATAGCCGTGCAATAGCTGCGGCTGTCTCTAAGGGGTTTTTCTATTTGTGGAAATTTGCGCAGCCATTTGTGTGTAGCCTACTGTGGTGCACGGGTGTTTCTCTGCCTAGCTTCTACTAAGTTCTTTAATCAGCAGTTGTTCCGTTATACCGAGATGGCCACCATTTAGTTTAACAGAGACAAAGAACCCTTTTTGTCAATTAATCATTTAACCCTTACATACATTTTGGTATTTAATATTTAACTCGCGGGAAGAAGAACATTCTGGAACAAAAATGCAAAAAATGCACAAAATGTGTACTTCAGCTGTTTACTCTATTTCCAAAATGGGATATAACGTTTTGGCAAATGAGTTTTAAATTAATAACTGTTTACGTAGTAAATAACAGACATGTTTCGGTGTTTATTTTATCCGAGATATCGGTAAAGACTAACGACTAACTTGAACGTTCTATAAAATTATACAATATATTTTACTTATTGGAAGAGAATATGACGCGTTAAAATGCTGACGCGTCTTCATCAGTTGTTTAATTTTGACTATCTAAAATAATTGTAATTGGTCCCTCATTAGTTAAACCACAACTCATCATCGCACCGAATTGCCCATCTTTAACGTTTTCTTCTCCTAATTTATCACGTAATTGTTTTAAAAATTCATTGTATAAAGTTTGTGCAATCTCACCCTTTTGCGCAAGATGGAAATCTGGTTTAGTGCCCTTCTTGGTTCTAGCATATAAAGTAAATTGTGATACACTTAAAATTTCACCTTTAGCATCTTGAATATTCTGTCTCCACATAGTTTGTGTCTCTTCGTTATCATATAATCTTAATGTTAATACTTTATTACTTAATTTCTTGATATCTTCAATGGTATCATCAATTGAAATACCGACAAGCAACATATATCCATGTTTAATACTATATAAAGAGTCATTTACGCTACTATGTTAGTAAAAAAAAATATATTTTATAGAAAATTGAATAATAATATACAATTTGAACGTACCTTGAAATTAATTGAGAATCTACTGTCACCGAAGCTTGACTGACTTTTTGTAATACAATTCTCATCTTGATTAAGGAGCTTTGGTTAGTTATATATTATATCATCATATCTTGAACTAAACAACCTTTCTTCACGTTAACACTATTTATATTATATCAACGCGTAAACTGTTATCACTCGTTTGTTTGTTTATTTGTTTGTTGAGCATCGCAGATGTTCCTACGCCGATATCTAGCGTAGGAAAAAATGAATAAATCGAGATGCCATCGAGATAAACCATAAACTTTATAAAAATATATATACGATCCCGATGCAAAAAACAGCATAACGCATCAATAACAACACGGTCAGCCGGATTACATCATGGCTACTAACTATGTTCAAATTGACAATTTATCAGATATTGAACAAATTTGTCAAGAAAATGAAATCAAACCAATTACATTCATTGCAATCCTAAAGGACATCATTCATACAAAGACGTCAATTTATTTCAATTTCTCGTTATTAAATGCAGATAATGATACTTTAGTAACAAAATTGAAAATTAATGAAACGTTTTCAAAATTAAATGGTAATTTTGCAACAAAATTATTATTAAGATCATTAAATTTAAGAATTACAGATGATTTTACTGAAGAATGGCAAATGAAAGATATCTTCCAGCAAAAATTATGCCTGTTTTGTATCGAGGCACAATGTGGCATTAAAGATTCACAGATGTCTATTTTTATAGAGGATATGAATCATTTATCAATTAAAAAATTTGCAGAATTTTCATTAAAATATATGGAGTTGAAGAAATTCGTTAAAAATTCAATATCAAGACACGATTCATCAATTACAGAATGGCATATCGAATCGGTTACACGATGTTTCAAAACGTTATGTAAGATGGATTCAGACCCTAACATATTGTTTTCATTCGAACAATTAGCTGATAAGGAAGATATTGAATCAAATAGAATGAAAAATTTAATACGTCATTGTCAAACAATCAATAAAAGACAAAGATTTATACCGACTCCTTTGATCAATAGATATCCAGTGATCGATTCCCTAGCGTCTCAAAATGAATTCAATTCTCAAGCAATGGATACTCAACGACCTTTCGGAGATTCAGATAGTGACGAAAATAATAATGAAAATTACACTGACGCTAATCAGTCACCTCCTGTTGAGACAATTGGTATAGTCGAACATAATATTGAAGAAACTGATTCCAATAGGTATAATGGCGATCTAGCGCAAGAAGAAATCAGAATATTACCTATTGATAAAAAATGGGATCCCAATTCATTTCTTAATATGCAATTAAACAGCACATACAAAATTGAAGCTAAATATGTAGCTTCAAGAAAAGTTCACGATTATAATGAAATTTTCTTGAAACCTGTTAAAGATGACATTGATGAAGAAGATAATAAAGATTTTAAACCGAAATTTAAAAAATCAAATATTATCTTATTAGAACCATATTATAATTGTATTCAAACGAAAAGTTGTTCATCCACTGATATTATTATAGGCGATAATATCAATTTGAAAATTGCTGCATCATTAACGGGTGTTGAACATAATAACGAAATCCCATATGTTATGCCAGAATTAAGATATTACGAAACTCAGAAAGTTGCAGCAAGAGAATTTTTCATTGAACCTCCACCTGTTGAAACATTTAAAAAATGGAAGGATATTTCGATAGATGATAAAATGCCACAATTTGTGAAAACTCTTGCGCTTTTACTTTCTTGTAGTTATGACAGTAGTTCATACGTTGATATTGTATTCACAGATTTTACAACTAATGGTAATGGACATAAATATGGAGTGTTGCCACAACATATGGTTACTGAACAACATTATATGAGTTTTGATGATTGTATTAAGGCAAGAATTTACGATAATCAATTTGCTAAATTTATGTCCGAATTGAAAAAAGCAGGTCATCCTGAATTGGCTAACGAATTGAATCAATACGGTCAAACTAAACGTTTTAGAAATGTATCTGCGGTGGGTATAGTTTGTGAATTAACTTTAAAAGTTACTAAATATCGTGATAATTTAAGTTTAATTGTTAGAAAATGTGATCCTTTGCCAAGACAATTAATTGATGAAAGAAGGTGGTATAATGACAAGAAGGCAATTTCGAATCTTCATGATTTATATGAAAATACAGAAAGAAAATTATCAGAAATGAATTTTAGCTTTAAAGATGCAAATGAGCCTGTATTAGAGCATTTTTTAAAATATTTCCCATTTCAAAGATCAGATTCTTATTTAGGTGCTATGATAAATATTCCTCCTGATGAATTATATTTTGAAAATCCCTTAAATCACAATGAAGATGAAGATAACGATGACGATGAAAATAATGCTGAATTCCCTATTGAACCATTAGCTTCTAGCATCCCTGATTTAAATATTGATATTTCTGAATTTAGGTTAACTAATCAAACAGAAAATTTCAATATATTATATAAGCTTCAAACTGGTGATAATGAAATATTTGTTGTTGAAAACATGAGGCTATTATCCTGGACCTACTTATATAGAGCTAATACTGTGATTTTAACTGTAACAGATGATCCAACTTCTACGAAGGTCACTGATCCAGCAAGAATATTAAAGATTAATATTGTTAATAGACAGAATTTAATCTATTTTTGTAATGGGGATGAAGATCTTTCACCACTGCGTCAGTTGGACCTTTTAATTAACAAGACATTTAATTTTAAACTTCAGACAGGTAAATTAAAATTAAATGATAAATATTTGTTAAAAGTTTTCTGTCCAATTGAATGTACATTTGAGGAATTGAAAAGTCAAATTGAAGTACGCCATGTACGCAATGAAGGTAACGGTGAATCCGGTAATGTGAATGATGGTTTAGTGAAACTAGAAATGGAACAGTAATTTATCAAATAATTATGATCACCTCTACATATTTTTATTTCTCATCCATCCCGATACTAAAATTATCTAAACAAATTTATGCTCCTCTTTTCTTTTGGTTTGCCCTTTTTATTGAGTATTTAACTATATGTCTCGTGGTTTTCCCCTTCATACGTTTAAGATTCCCTTTGCTTAAACAGGCGACTCTCTGTATGCAGTTTTTGCCGAAATTCCTTACTTTTACTAAATTTCGGAGTTCATTGCAGTAGTAGTTACTTTTCTTTATTTTTTGCTGTTATTGTCTTTCGGAGTAAGCTGATAAAGCGAGACCTGTGACATCCAGGTCCTTCCTTGTTCGAATGAGAAGATCTTATAGAAAGTTTCTTTCATTTCCATAAGTTCAATTGATCTTGTGTTAGGCTTTATACCATTGTTATCCAATTAACTTTGAATATTATTCCTAGTAAGATAACATTTATTAAAATGTCAATTTTAACACTTTTAATAGAAACTACGTGTGAAATACTTAGATAATATTTGTAGATCTACTAAGAACCCTCGTACTAAAGGAAGTTGGTTTACACGTGACTTTCAGGTCTTGCAGGGTTAAAGATATTATGTATTGCCTGATTTGGTAATCAGGTTATTGACACTTTGTACGGTAGTAGCTCTGCGGGTTTTTTGTTTTCGTATAATTTGTTTATTATTTGCCTCTTGTGCAGTGAAAGGCCGTAGCGGTGTAACGTCAAAAGATGTATCAAAAAAAGAAACGGAAAAAACAAGGAAGAGAGAGAATATTTGTACAGATGTTACTGTGCAGAATTTCTAAATTGAATTAAATATTTCTACTTTTTATTTTCCCAATTTAGAATTACCGGATACAGTAATATTGCCTTAATAAGTTACAAGACGTCTTGAACTAAAGTGGGAATTATTACTGTAAGCAAACTAAAAAAAACAGGCAGCAATGAAACAAAACGATCGTTCAAAATTACTTAAATGGCGCACTGAATAGAAGGTAGAAATGGGACAAGTAATACGAAAACCCCTATTTATAACATTTTTCTTTGATATCCTAAGACGTTTTTTTCTGTTCGTCGGTTTGTATTCTCACAGAAATAAATACTGACAAAAACTCCATCTCTTTTTTTCAATTTACCATTGAAATTCGTTATTATTTTCTGTTTTTGTTTGTCCTTACTTTTGATTCAAATTTTTATTGAATTTGATTGTTTTAATGCAATGAGAAGGCTCAGTCTGACTTGTGAGAAATTGATTGTCGCATCAGATGTTCGTATAAGATGAAATTGCTCCCTTTCCTTACTGCAATTTTTAGTCTTTACTAATGATTAATATTGGAAGAGTATTTGTTAAGGAAAAGAGACAGAGAGAGTAAAGAAATAATAGCTGTAAATTTGCAGTGCTTTATCCCTCTATACAGATTTGTTTGTGCTTTGTAATTGAACTCTTGCCTCCGGTACTAACAAAGATGTAATAAGTATTTGTCCGTTTTGTTTATTTCTATAAACTTATCTATTTTGAATTTTTTTTTTATTTCTTATATATACAGCTCATCTTATTTAATTTGTTTTTACCATTATTGATCTTTGATCAATAAGTAGTTTGCTTAGTTACTTATATTATTTAACTGTTTTTAAAAATATCAAGCTGTCGATAAACATTTGAAGATCAAATTGCAGTATCCGACAATAACCAAAATATGAATCTATTTAAGAAGTATGTTAAAACAGAGTTTAATGATTAAGATTTGTTTGATTTAATGCGATATTCGTATTCAAATAAAGATAATACAAATGACAGAGTGAATTAGGATAAGGTTAAAAAAAAATAAAAGAATAAATTAATTAATGAGACATTCTAATAATTTGCTTATTCCGTATCCCAAGTTCGCAGCAACTATTGCTTTGAAATTACGGTATCTTCTCTTTCCCTGGATGATGATGTAGCATGTTCAAATTTATGGGTATCGTCCTCTTTTTTATTGATCTCCGCATGTTCTTCCGCATTGTAGAATTTTTCCGAAGCTGCATATTTTTTGATCTCAATGAAAACAAAGACTATGCATCAGAATCGACATAGTCATCACCATTAAATTAATACAGCTTTATCATAATTATATTGAAAATTTTCAAGTTTTACTAACAATTCACCGCTTAATCAATATTTACAGATCCTCTAATATTAAAGATAAGAAGGGTAAGAAGGGTTCCAAGAAGAAGACTGAACCTGAAAGTGAGCCAGACGAATATGTCGTAGAGACTATGCAATCTGAGGAAGAAGAAGAAGAAGAAGAAGAGGAAACCTCTGAAGAAGAAGAAGAAACTTCCGAGGAAGAAGAAGATGATGATGAAGAAAGAGAAATCGTCGGTATTTCTGATGCTGAATCGTATAGTGGTGATGATAGTTTTGAAGGTGAAAGTGATTCTGGTGATGAATCCTCCTATGAAGAAGTTCATGAGAGTAAAATGGGTTTCTTGTCCAAAAACAGATCAAATAACCGTAAGAAATCTTATAGTACTACAAAACCAACTAATTTTACTCCAAAGATGGGTCTATTCAATAAGAAAGAAAATGGTAAGAAACAGAAGAAACCTTTGGCTACTACAACAAGTGAAAAGACTAAAGGTATGAAATTATTTGGTAAGAAACGGGCAAAGAAGCAAGTTCTTCATCAAAAACCAGTAGTTGGTAAAAAATTATCAAAGGCCATGCAACCAGGTAATCAAAAAAATCCATTTGGTGTTAAGAAAGTAGCTACTACAGATGTTGAAGCCCAAAATAATAAGAGTAAAAAGGGAAAGAAAGGTAAAGGTTTATTGAATAGTTCAAGTAAATCAAGTTTGAATAAAAAATCAAGCTCAAAATCGTTAGGTGTATCTAAATCTCCAAAGACTTTAAAACCATCTACTGGATTACCACCAGTTGGTGAAGCTGTTGTAGTTGCAGATCCAAATATTAAAAGATTACCAAATGAAACTGAAGAAAAAGTTTACTACAATAAATTAGTTAAGGAGGCCACTTACAGTGGCGAACCATCATCTGGTCTTCCATTAGATAACAACAATGTTGATTTAACTCCAAAGAGCGGAAACAAAAATTTAAATTCAAATATTCAATCACAATCAAACAACTTAGTTGAAAAGACACAATCTGTAACAAACGACGCATCAACTAAGGATGTCGATAATACCGCTTATCCTCAAACTCTGAGTCCACACAATAACGGTACTCAGGCTAATGAATTTGAATCCAGACAATTACCTCCAGGAAGATTTATATCAGTTAAAGATTTCAAAAGTTCTTCTTCTGTTGATATTCCAGGCGGTTTACCAACATCAGCTCAACCACAAATCATTGGTTATTATTTATTCAGTAACCCAGCCACTCCGGTGAAAGAAGGCTCACCAATTGATGAATTACAGGATTTAAAGGAAAGTACCACTATGATCAGTGGAGATAACTTAATGGTATCAACTCCAGACGGTAACAATTACTCCTTTAAGACTAAGCCATTTTATTCAAATGAGTTAAGTGAGAATGAAAATTCATTACAACCAGAACAATTGAATAAGACCTCTACTTCATACAGTTCACAATCCAACAACATTACCAAAAATATTGTTAATGATGATAGCAACAATAGTTCGCCATTGATGACTAATTCTAATGAGATGGAATATATGGCTAAATTTCAACCAACTGTAGTTCCAAATAGTGAGGATCAAAATCTAACCCTTGACACAACTCCACAAACTAATTCTGTTCCATATGTTAGTATGACTACCAATCCTTCTTCAATGAACGAAGGTTTTACTACACCAACATCTGTTACTACTCCTAAACCAATAGGAGGTAGCACACTAGGTTCAGATTCACAACCTCCAGCCCGTATAGTTTCTAGTCCATTAGTTTCAACTACAGAAGCAAAGATAGCGGCTATGAAGGCAAAGGGTGTGAAAAGATTACCAAGAGAAGCCAATGGTGCATTCGGTAAGAGAGGCAAAGATGATCCGACTGTCCCAAGAAGTTACAAGAAAGGTATGCCAAAGATGAAGATGGGAGGTATGTTTGGTGGTAACCGTTCAACTAAAACCCGTAAAGAAACTAAAAAGATGATGAATGAGAAGGAAAAAAGAAGAAGTAAAATTAAGGAAAGTATTGTTACTTCCTTTAGTTAGGTTTCCCTGAAGACATTTTTCTTTAAAAAAAAGGAGAAAGAAAAGAAGAATAGGACGTACTTGTATATTCGTTGTTATTGAGAATGTTGGAAGTAACTCTCAATGTTTGGAAGGCGTATGTTTTTTTTTATTCCATTACGCATAATTAATTTACTAATAGTATTTTTTTGAATAATAAAACATAAAATTAAATAAATATGTAAAACTGATTTTAATATATTAATTCGATACCACAAAAACATAAAAGTGGGTTACTGTTTTAAAGCAGATTGGGATATCGTACTGTACATTGATGATTGTATTATACGTAGCTGGTCACATATAATTGGCAATAAGTGTACATAACAACATAAGTTGATTGTCCTTAGATGTTTAGATTTTTGCAAGAGAGATAAAGAATGCAGATATCAACATCTACATATTTGTTAAATTGGAAAGATGTGTCGAATATATTATATTATCTTCAAAGCCTTATTGATACCAATTTAGATAGTAGAAATAGCTCAAGTAAATAATTGTTAGCTTCTGTTCCTTTATCTAAGATCGGTAAAGAGATGAGATTCCATGACAGGCGGATACACCATTTTCGAATTATACTGTTTCTCAAACGTTTCCAGAACGTTTCCCGTTTCCATTTCGATATTTCTTCACTAGTTTTCACGGGAAAACACTGAAAAGTTATAGGAAAAAAGTAACAACTTTTTCCAAATTTCCCCTATATTTGTCACGTGATTTCCCCTTTTTCTCCCCTTTTTTCCAGTTTTCTTCCCACGAACTTTTGGATGTTTTCCCATCAATAATTATTGATATGGTAATAGGAAACGTTCCGGAAACGTTTGGGAAACAATATTTTTCACTGCAACGAGACAGGCACTGAACTGGAACGCAACAACAACATCAAGAAATAATTCTTGATGCAAAAATTGACAACGCGGAACCTTACCGTTGATTATAGTTGTGCAGAATATGGTAGTAGTATTCTTTCCCTCCCCCAACAAAAGAGAGACTGAGACTGTGGCAGAGAGAGAGAGACAAAGAAGCTGAACTGTTTCTCGGTTGGAAATGCGCGGCTCTGATTGGACAAGAAGGGAAGTTTCAAGGCTGCGATGATTGTACCATATACAGCAAGAGAAGAAAGTCTAAGTTAAGAGGATATATGTAGCGGTAGATATGGTAATTGGGTTGAATAATCCTAACTTCAGTGACTATTATCTTGGAGACTATCGCCTTCTTCATTATTATGGAAAATGGAGAAGGGTAGCTAGCTACTATTCAAGCAAGAAATGTGCTTTCCTGTAGCGATACCTTAGAAAAAGCACCTTGGATATACCTCTGCTTCATGAAGTGAGCTAGTAATAAGAAATTCTATCTCGACCATGGATAAGAGTTTGCCATGAATCTTATTCAATTATTCGGTTAACTTGTGTAGATTTTAGTTCACTTATAGTGAAATTTGTTCGTGCCGTTTTACGGAGTTAACAGCAGAGAATTGTTTCGAACGACGGACGGCGAAACAATCGAGCCTGTGTTCAAGAGGAAGAAGTCAACAATGCAAAAGAGAACCAGAGGGCAAATTCAACTGGGTTTCGATAATGTTTTTTTTTGCTACCTCTTCCTTTGTCTTATGGTATTGTTCACAGTTTCGCAGACCCCAATACTGCTGCAGTTGCTGCCGCTGCTGTTTCTGCCACCTGCCCACGTTGTTTTGGACTCTTTCTGCCACAGTTCTTTCTTTTCTTGTCGGTGTTTCTGGGACGGTATTAGTCGTACATGATGATACTGTTTTTTGTTGCCAGACCAGAATAAAATGAGTAAGAAATAGCCCTACTAACATACATTTGTGCAGCTGTTTGTGTGTGCGCTGAACAAACTGGAAAGAAACCACGCGGACAATCTTCCTTTGTACGAGTATTATACTACCTAATTGTTGGCAGAGATACCTCGAGTGTTTCTTATTGTTTTCGTCTTTCGATATTTCAATTCTTCGTAATTCAATTGAAATTCTGGCGTGTCAGGAGTAGCGGGCTGGCAGCGAGGCGAAAAAAGAACAAATGTGCGGTAGTTGGTCTCCATTTTCTCTGTTGACCAGTGGTGAACCAGAATAAAGTTGATTAAACTGTTCAAACTTAAACCTTTTCTTCTTATTCTATGAGTTGTTGTCATTACTCTTACCTTCCCATACTTTTTACATTTTATGTTACTTTAATATTATGCATTTTGACACTTTGTTTATATATCTACTTCAAAACTTAAAAGGAATCTCTTATTTCTTCTTGGAAAATTTCTTTTTCTCTTACCTCTTGTAAAACTGATCCATATTATAAAATTACACCATTTCAAAAGAACAGTACATTTACAATCATACCTATATTTTCTATTTTAACTCTTCATTCTCCTCCCCCCTCACAATTGAATCATTTACATATTCTATAAGAGATATTTATCATATACCTTAAAATTTTCACAGCATTTTTTTAATTTTGAGATCAGAAAATAAATAGAAAAACAAACTAGAATATACTGCAAACTTCTAATATTCTCCATAATAGTAAGATTGATTATTCTAGATAGCTAAACTATATCATTCTTTCCTTTCTGAAAAAATATTTTAACTTAATCCTCATAACAAATAGTTCTTAATAGAGGACATATTTATTTATATTAGTTTTTCCAACTACAAGAGACATTTACAACTAATTATTCACATCATTTGTGTTTTTTTATTCATAACTATAACTGTTTGTTTGTTTTTTACAATTGAAACATTCATAGAATTCAGCATTTTAAAGAGATCATATTAAAGTAAGCACATATTCTCGAATTACCAACAGCTATTATACTTTCATTGTTTACATATAATATTCTAAAATTTTAATTTAGCCTATTTTTTTGCATCTTCTTTCATAGATATATCTGCTATACTATTATTATTCTTTTTCATTCCAATATATTTTAACTATTCATCCCGTATCATATTATATCATTTTTTTTTTTAAAAAAATAAAACATGTCTTCATTATTAAAAGAAAATAATCAGATTCCAAATACTGATTTTTTTATTCAAAGAGCATTCAATTCGAGCTCTGATAATATGATAATACCTCCTTCAATACAAAGACAATCACAAAATATGTCAAATCAACACCTACAGCAGCAGCATCACATACAACAACAGCAACAGCAAAATCAAGGTGATATTAATAATGAAAACTTATCACCTTTTAATTTAACAAATACTTTGAGAAATATGTCAATTAATCAAAGTCATGAAACTTTGAAGAATAATATTATTAATGAAACTGTAACAACTACTTATTCTTTAAATATTAAAAATGTTCCTTCAGATATTACTACTCGTGAATGTCATATTTTATTTGGTTTAGCAAAAGGTATTGTAAACGTTGAACTTGTAACAGATTCAAGTATTAATTCACCTATTGGTTCAGCTGCTACTACGGAAAATGAATCAAAAGATACAGGTAGAACAATTATTGCAAAATTTGATTCTTTATCACTAGTAAAATTATACGCTTCAATATTATCTGCTAAAGATGATATCTTTGGTCCAGATTTTAAAAAATTATATCCAATTGAAATCGTTGATGATTCAAATAATAATTTAATCAATATTTCAAAAGTTTTACCTGATTCGACAAATAACAACAATGATCCAATAAATTTCCAACATTTACAAAATCAACAAAATTATCAATTAAGTAGTTCAATGATGAATTATACAAATAATGCAAATAATATTCAATTGCCAAGATTAAGTTCTACACCAATTGATTCATCATCTGCAGTTAGTTTCAATAATGGACCACAATTAAATTTAAGTTCACAACAACAAAAATCAAGATTTTCGTTCTCGGATCCATTTACACAAGATTTGAATTCACAACAGCAAAATCCAAATCTTTCAAATGCAAGAGATTTATCATTAATTACTCCAACTCATACTAAAGATGTTGGAAAATCATTACTACTAATGGAAAGTGATGATATTAATGAAAATATTTGGAATCCGAATAAAATTGCATCAAATATGAATAATTTCCAAGATCTACAAAATGTAAATAGCAATACTACAAATACAAACCTAGATTGGACACTAACAGATAACGAAAGAGAAAACAGTAACAACAACAATAATAATAACAATAGTAATAATAATAATGCAAATTCCATAGCAGGTTCTATGGGACAATCTTCCATCGATATAACTTCTAATGGTATTCCAATCAATGAATCGTTATCACAATTTAATTTAAATTCAATGCAATTGATGCAACAACAACAACAATTACGTCAAAAATCTGCTCCTTTATTACAACAAGATAATTCAACACCATATCTATCGCATAACTTCCAACAAGATATGACATCTACTGCACATGGACAATTTAGAGATTCCAATGGAATCCAACATTCAAGATCAAATAATTTTAAACCATTGAATAAATCTACTATTACTGATGACAATAAACCAAAATTACAAAATTCTTCAAAATATCCAATGGGTAACTCAGATTCAAATAACCCAAATATTCAAAGTTATGGTGGTGTCACCGAAGCCGATTTATCATTATTATCAAAGATTCCACCTCCTGCTAATCCTGCTGATCAAAATCCACCTTGTAATACTTTGTATGTAGGTAACTTACCACCAGATGCTACAGAACAAGAATTACGTGTCTTGTTTGCAGATCAAGAAGGTTTCAGAAGATTATCCTTTAGAAATAAAAATTTAAATCATACTAATGGACATGGACACGGTCACGGTCATGGTCATGGTCCGATGTGTTTTGTAGAATTTGATGACGTTAGTTTTGCTACAAGAGCACTTGCTGAACTGTATGGTAGACAATTACCTCGTGCAACGACAAGTAATAAAGGTGGTATTAGATTAAGTTTCTCGAAGAACCCATTAGGCGTTAGAGGTCCAAATAATAGAAAAAGTAACAGTGGATTAAATGTTAATTCAACTACTTCAACCGCAAATAATTCAACCGCTAGTTTTAACTATATGCAGAATTATTCAAGGTGAGAGTTAATCCCTAGAGTTATTGATTCTTGCTGCATATCCGCGCTTATATAGCTTTTTATTAAATACATCCAATTATACAAGTTTATAGTTTACATAAAAAATCGTTTTTTTCTTTGAATTATTATATTTTTGTTTTCTGTATATAAGTATTTATATATTATATCGTACATCATATTGTCTAAAATTATTGAGTCTGCGTTTATTCCTTGCCTGATACAATAGAGGCTAAATCGGTGTATGTATCATTTTTCTTCATTTGATTCTGTGAAATGGATCTTGTTGTGGTAAAACTTGTATTATCAGATGTTACTGATGTTGAAGAAGGATGACGGCCTTGTTGAGCTAACAATTTTTCCCTTAATTTCAAATCATGTGCTTTCTTCTCTAATTGTTGAATTCTCTTTTGTAATTCTTTAGCAGACTGTGCTTCTAACTCTTCTAATTTTTGTTGTCTGGCAATAATTCTTTCGTGTCTTAATACATATGGCACAGTTTCGGAAATATTTCTTAACATATTTCTCTCTACAGCATCATTAGATTGTGCTTCTTTCTTAATTGACCTAATAATTTCTTCATTACCGTTTCTAATATCATCAGACATTTGTTTTATTGGTGATTCATTTACATCTGAGGATGAACTTATATTATTATTACCGTCTTGGTTAATTTGTGGAGTAGCAGGTAGTCGACTTGAATCACTTTTACTTAATTTAGCATTGGAAGCGAGAGATTGTGAAGATTTGAAATGTCCAGTATTGATCAAGGAGGCAAAATTACTTAAACTTGGTGCAGCACTATCTCTATTGCCGATCGTTTTCTTACCATCTATTTTCTTACCGTCTGAACTTGTTGATCCACCAGATTTCGTTACACTAGATAATTTCTCTGTACGGTAATTTTCATATAGTAAGTTTTGTGTGGTATCCTTAAATTCTTGTAAATGAGACCCAAACAGAACATTTTTTAACACACGAAGATCTGAAATTTTATCGTCATCAATCATTAATGTACCCCAAGGATAAGCTCTAATATATTTACCTTCTGCATTTCTTTCATCAGATGAGACGATCGAAAATGGTTGCAATGCTGATAAAGCTTGATTTTCTTCAATGGCTTCGATATCATCATCATCTGGATCCACTTCAAATTTATAGACTGGAACATTATATTTTTCAATATCATTCATAATATTCTGTTTGAATTGTTTTAATTCATCCTTTGTAAATGAATCAGCCTTAGTAACAATTGGTAAAACATTAGTGAAACGAGCTACACGCTTCATAATTTCGACATCTAATTCTTTAAGACCATGACCAGTAGGTTCAATGAAATA
>JAXQGP010000250.1:0-29390 GCA_037040125.1 Kazachstania sp. M6911
TATGAAAAATATTCACAGCAATATCGTATTGCACGAGATTACTGCGCATAACAGTACAATAATAATTTCCAACATTAGTATATTCCTGAAAGTCTCTACTAACATCTGTACAACCAAAATCACTAAACTCAGAAACATTACAACTGAAATGTGTCAGAATTTGTACAATAATTTCTGAGAAACGGGATCTAAAAATTCAATTAAATTACAACAAAAAGATGATAAGAATATAAAGATTATGATTGATGAATTTGATAATGTTCAATATTTAACGATCTAAAATAAAAGAAAACGTAATCTAAAATCATGCATGGTTTCTACAATAGTGGTATTGGAAATTTATAATCACGATTTGATTAATCCAATGTCATATAAAGGAAATTACTTTTCTTGTAATGTATTCTTTGTTGAGCAACAACTGTCAACTGCATGTTAAAACTTCATAAATAGTTCCAAAACAATACATCAATTAGTTTACAACAAAATAAACCAATTTTAATGAATAAAAAGATTTGAGATAAAACTCTGTGTCCCTAATATATATTAATAGTTTTCCGAATTTTTGAAAATCTCTAGGTAGCCAAGTTGGTTTAAGGCGCAAGACTGTAATTTAATTAAGAAATCTTGAGATCGGGCGTTCGACTCGCCCCCTGGAGAATTTTTTTTACAGTTTTAAAGTCATATCACTGTGTACGAACTGTTATATTAGACTAATATTGTAATTGATCTCTGAGCGGGACTCATCCAGGATGTGACAAATTGTTTACTGCATCGTAAATGTTATAATATTAATTGTAGGTTTGAACAAATAATATTATGAAATATTTAAAAATATTGTTTTGGGACTTTCCATATAAAATTTATTGTTTAAAAAATGACAATACAACAATAAAATTTGATCAGACTATAGTCCTGACACCTAACTGATACCAGTTCAATAGCGGTAAATATGTTTGAAACAGAATTCCTGCTAGGTCGATCATTCTTAGATTTCTAAATATTTAAAATTTCCTTTTTCGGAAAGTATGACATACCGAGTCGCCAAATGGACCCTTCTCAAAATACAGACATCCCTTAGGGACAAAAAGTTAGGGATTCAATGTTGCTTCATGATGTGTTTTTACAATTTAGTACAATTTATAGCGAACACCAGATATTCTATGATTAAAAGGTATTAGGATTAATAGAATGTCTTAGCAATTGGTTGTGTCAATCAAAGAAAAATAAAAGATTTAAAAGATTTTAACCTCTTGTAGTCCTTATATGCTCTAATATATTATATACTCAGATTCCGTATTTCCTATGTTATATAATTTCTTAATTCTCCTATCAAACTCATTACATCGTAATGGATCCTCTTTTTCAGTATATTTTAATAATTTTTCTATGGTCTTTTCATCCTCATACTCACCTATGAATGTAATAGCTATACCTGTTTTACCAGCTCTACCAGTTCTACCAATTCTATGTACATATTCCTCGAAATTTTTTGGCATTTCAAAATTAATTACTAATGAGACATTAGGAATATCTAAACCTCTTGCGGCAATACTTGTGGCGATCATTATTTGAGCTTTACTTGTTTTCAAATCTGCTAAAGCTTTTTCTCTTTGATCTTGGCTCTTAGAACCATATAAAGTAACAATTCTATAATCTGTATCCTTTCTTAATTTCTCAGCTAATACATCAGCTACTCTTTTATGATTGATGAATATAATAATTGGAGTTCCTGAAATATGTAGTTGTTCCAATAAGTATTTAAACTTCATATCATCCGTTGGAGCATAAAATATGCGTTGTTGGATTTTTGGAACAGCATCATCGGCATTACCAATGGATACATGAATTGGATGATCTAAATATTGACGGGATATTTTTTCAATTGGAGGCGTCATTGTAGCTGTAAACATCATAGTTTGTTTATTTTTACTACTACCTGCACTATCAATATCTAATCTGTTCAAAATCGTGGTTAATTGTTCTTCAAATCCTAAATCGATCATTTTATCTGCTTCATCTAAGACCACTGTCGCTACCGAACCTACCGATAACATATGGTTTTCTAAACAATCTATCAATCTACCTGGTGTTGCAACAAGTATGTCACAACCGTTTGATAGTTCATGACTAATCTGTTCTGTAGAATGACCACCTACCAATGATACTATTTTGTAGTCATGTTTATTCCATAATTTAGTTAATTTCTCAGCTTCCGCTTTAATTTGTTGTACCAACTCTCTAGTTGGAGCCAATATCAATGCCTTTGGTCCCTCCAACGCCTTGATTGATCTTGGGCGATCCGGAGCTTGATTTAATTTTGTTAAGATAGGTATTATGAATGCGAATGTTTTACCCGAACCCGTTGAAGCCACACCAAGCAAGGATTTGTTGGTATTAAAGTTTGGTATTGTAGCTCTTTGAATAGGGGTCGGATTCTGAAGGTTCAAATCATCGACCATAATATTGCATAAATCTTTAGGAATTAAATTAAGTTCTGTCCAATCTCTCAGTGGTTGTTTAACAGAATCTCCTCTAATTGTAATTTGAAAATCTTCCTTTAGAATTCTCCAATCCCTCTCTGTCATTTCATCAATTTTCTTCTGAGTCCAATGTTTCCCGATATAAGATTCTTCCAATCTATTTAATACGTTATCATTACGGGATGAATCATTATGTTTCAATAAGTCGTTAACTCTCAAAGACGTCAGTGGTGTATGGTTAGCCAATGTATCATCAGAGACTTCCCAGTCAAAATTAAACTTGGATTTTCTTGTCGGATCTCTATTATGTTTCACGGTTGAATCCTGTATTACGGACCCCTCTGGTTCTTGGACTATAATATTCTTTTTCGGTACAGTTATAGTCTCAATAACAGAATCAGCACTGGTTAAACTAGTGTTGTTGTTATTAGCCGTTACCATTTCAGATAGTAATGCTTCCCTTTCAATCTTTGAGAGAAATTTGGCCTTTCTCACGGGCTCCTTCCTTATACCTTTACCATTTTGTTTATTATTTTTCTCCTTCAAATTCCCTAGTAATTGGTTTACATCAATAGGTCTAGCCATTTCTGAAAATACTTTCTGTCAGAAGACTTGAGGTAATTAGATCAATTATAACTATTCTGCTATTTTGTGTCCTCCTCTACTTCGAAACTTGTTATCAAATTTTTGTTTTAATTATTCAGTGGCCCCTCTTGTCCATAATTAAATTTTCAGACACTGTTTATTATTTCCGATGGTATTTTCTGCTGTGACTGATACTGTGAAATTTCATGAACCGTAGAGAAACAGCCGTACAATCGGCCCGAAATATTGGAGTTCTGGTGGAACACAGTGAATGGTTCCGTCGGAAGTACAGATGATGATGGCGTATATAAAAGAAACAGACACTTACATTAGTCATGTTTACCAAAGGTTTCTCCAAATGTTTTGTCTAGTTTGGATATACAATCAACAACAAAATACAAAACTTTTCAATCAAATAACTATTAACGATGAGTGGTACAGATTGTTCGATTAATAATAACCCTTTAGCACAACTTAATAAACACACACAACAGAACGCTCAATATAATGCATTCTCTCAAAGAGATCTGAATGGGTCTATTATTGGGTCTTCGTCGGGAGGTCTAGCCCAGGGATCATTAAGAACTAATCAGAATAAAGTATCAGAAAGAAATTTAAGAGAGATTAATAATTTCCAAAATGGGATGTTAAATAGTGGTACCGATAGAAATGTAATAATGCCTATGAAATTCGGTCAAGCACCAATGAGAACTGAAATAAATGAACAATCAAGGTTTCAAAATATTGATAATATGCCTATGAAGAGTAAAGATTGGTCAAATGAATTCAATTTTCATCAAAATAACTCCCAACAAGAACAACTTGGAAATGATTCAATACTTTCAAGTCGTAATGAAGATATCAGTTCAGGAAGATTATTTCAACAACAGAATAACATCAGCGGTACAATGAATAACTTTAGAAGTCATATGTACCAAAATTTTAATAACAGGGATCAACTACAGCAAATTCCACAACAAAAAATCGAAACTGATTGGGATCAGCAATTTGGAGACCTTGAGAAAGAGGTTTCAGAAAATCTAAAGATTAATGATGAGACTACCCAAAAACAAGAAGCACATGCCAAGGAAGAAATTGAAACTGGTATGCATAACGATATAACGACAGATGATGTTATAATAGATGATACATATCAATCAGAATTTCAGAAAGTTTGGGATGATATCCATAATGATGGAGAGGATTTCATGCCAGATAGATCAAAATATATGTTAAGTAGAATGACAGGAAATCTGAATTATGAATTTGAGGATTCTAAGAATGAATATTTAAAAAATCCAAATGCTTATAAAATAGGTTGTATATTAATGGAAAATGGTGCAAAGTTAAGCGAAGCCGCTATGGCTTTTGAGGCAGCCGTACAAGAAAAACCAGAGCATATCGATGCCTGGTTAAAACTTGGTGTAGTCCAAATTCAAAATGAAAAGGAATTAAATGGTATTTGTGCATTAGAGAAATGTTTGAAATTAGATGGGAAAAATTTAGAAGCGATGAAAAATTTAGCAATAAGTTATATTAATGAAGGTTATGATATGAGTGCATTAACAATTTTAAATCAATGGATAAGTACCAAATACCCCGATTTTGAATATGCCGATCACAGCATCATGATTGATGAAACCTTGGAATCTAATACTAAATTGGAAACTAAAATTAAGAACAAATTTATATCATTATCTGAAAAGCTACCTCAAGTTGATCCAGATGTTGAATTATGTGTAGGCTTATTATACTATTCAGATGATAATTACGATGCTACCATTGAACATTTCAATAAAGCACTGAGCGCAAATCCTAATGATGAATTAATGTGGAATCGTTTAGGAGCTACATTAGCCAATTCTAATAGATCAGAGGAGTCAATTGCTGCATATCATAAGGCATTGAATTTAAAACCATCTTTTGTTAGGGCACGTTATAATCTAGCTGTATCGTGTATGAACATCGGTTGCTTTAAAGAATCCGCTGAGCATTTATTAACTACGCTGTCTATGCACGAAGTCGAAGGGGAGAAATTCAAACAAGAGCATGATTATACAAGTTGGAATAATGATAATATTATCGAGACTCTAAAGAGAGTTTTTGTTGCTATGAACAGAAATGACCTGCTAGAAAAAATTAAACCTGGTATGGACCTAACTCAATTTAAAGCTGAATTTAAATTTTGAGCAAAGACGTAAATTCCACATATAAATAGCTCTACGTAAATAGTTTCTAAATTTGCATAAAATATAATTCATTTTATATAAATATTATCAATTTTCTTCTTCGGTAACTAAATAAGAACCCAAAATGTCAGTAATTGAAATAAACAAAAAAAGAAATGTATTTTTTACAAATTGAATCACTGCCGATTAAAGTTACAAGGAACACCAGGACGAACACATGATTGTAATATTTGACATTGTCACTTTTGATAAATGTTCATAAACTGAACTTGAAACTGTTTAACATTTCTAGATGAATCACATTATAGTATTAACTCGTGATTAATGATAATATTTATCGTCCTGAGAAAACACCGCAGAAAAAAGGCAATATTTTCTTCAAGGTGACTTCCCTGCCCGCGATCAACTCTCTGCACAGAAAAAAATTACAAAAAAAAAAATAACTATCTGAAATATTTGAAAAATTCCTTTAAGTCGACTGATTTACAATCGTATTTTTAGATATTGAAGAGTAATTATTACATATTGTTGTAAGTAGAAAACCTGTAATTGAAGGTACGATTTGATATTGTAATATATTTACTGACGTGTAGTACTTACAAGAGGAATTAGGACTATAACTTGACTTCGAGACTTTGATTGATACGACGAGTGGGTTAATAATAGCGTATAGTGATAAACAAAAATATCACCCAAACAGAAGAACTAATCAGTTGCAAAACAGTAGTTTATAGTACCAATAACAATCTTTTCTGTTGCATTGGCTTCCACATTTGAAATCGTGTAAGAATGCCCGATTTAGATTCACAATACGTTGAGAAGAGTCTCAATCGTTATAATGATGAAGATGAGAAAGATAAAAAGTCTTTAACGTTTTTCAAGCGTATAAAATTAAATTTCTTTAGAGTGCATAACTATTTCCATTCGGAATTAGGTAAATCCAAGAGAACATTACTTCTCTTATTTATTGTCATATTTTTATTTTTCTGGATCACTGATTCAACTATACCAAACACTTTCATTGATCAAAGAAACAATCAAGCTTCAAAACAATCTTCTGGAAAATCAACAAAATCAAGTTGGTTATCAAGAAAGAGAGATCCAAGATTCGTTATAATTCTAGCTGCAAACGAAGGTGGTGGTGTTCTTAAATGGAAGAGTGAACAAGAATGGGCCATCGAACACATATCGATAGCAAATAAAAAAGCTTACGCAAAAAGACATGGTTATGGTCTAACTATCAAAGATTTAACAACAGTTAAAAGATATTCACATGAATTCAGAGAGGGATGGCAAAAAGCTGATATATTAAAGCAAACAATGAGGGAATTTCCAGATACCGAATGGTTCTGGTGGTTAGATTTGGATACCCTAATTATGGAACCAGAGAAGTCATTAGAAGATCACATCTTCAACAGAATCGATGAAATTGCTGATCGTACGCTGAAAGATTTTAACCCATTGAATCTAGAGTTAGATCAACCATATACTGATTATTCCGAGGAGATAGATCTTTTAATCACCCAGGATTGTGGTGGTTTCAACTTGGGTTCTTTCTTTATCAAAAACAGTGATTGGTCTAGACTATTCTTAGATATGTGGTGGGATCCAATTACTTATGAACAGAAACACATGGTTTGGGAACACAGAGAACAAGATGCCTTAGAATCATTATATGCTAGTGAGGCCTGGCTAAGATCTAAGATTGGTTTCTTACCACTAAGATCTATTAATGCATTCCCACAAGGTGCATGTTCAGAATTTAGTGATGATCCAAGATATTTCTACAATTCAAGAGATCACGATTTCGTGGTCAATATGGCAGGTTGTAATTTCGGTAGAGATTGTTGGGGTGAAATTCAGTACTACGCCGGTCTAATGAAGAAGTTGAATACTAAATGGTATACAAGGTTCTTCTTTTAAGATTAATCGGTAGTGTTACTATTATTCATAAACAAATCTCCAGAGAAAGCAAAGGAATATAAATTATCCCGCGTCTTTAAATATCTGTTTAAAAATAATAAATCAAGATATAATCAATAGTATATAAAAGATTTGTAATTAATAGTTTTCGTAAACAATCATGAAGTTCGAAGGAGTCAATCCCAGTCTTCGAGAATAACTTGCATTACCTGTTGATATCTATTTTGTTTCACTGATATACTGTTTTACCGCTGCGTAAAAGTGAAAACCATTGAAAAATACTAGACAGATTATTTTTCTTTACGAAGGGCGTCGATTAAAAACAACTGTCATTTTGAAAAATGGTTAATCACAACATTCGAACATATATGAACAGCATTCTGTAATCTGATCAAGTGTAACAGGAAATAACGAGAGCAGTGCACAGTACCATATACCCATCAAAACCAAACCTTACCAGATTAGATTAATAATGGCCATTGAAACTATATTGATTATCAACAAATCTGGTGGTTTAATATATCAAAGAAATTTCTCTGATACATTCGCCTCGAAGTTAAATAGTAATGACTTTTTGATTATCGCAAGTACGATACATAGTGTGTTTGCGATTGCCAGTCAAATCACACCAAAAGCATTACAGATCACCCAAAATAACGTAGATTATGTTATTCCTTATATTCCAATGGTTGGTATGGAAAGTAGTAGCCAACAACAAAACAGAAATAGCAATTTGCCAGTAAAACTGGGAAGTTTCAAAGGTCCGGACTACTTTAAGGAGTCTTTTGTAAGTTGGAACAAAAGTGGGCTGAGGCAATTAAATAGTGATCAATTCACAATGTACATATATCAAACAATGACCGGTCTAAAATTTGTCGCATTAAGTTCAAATGTTTTAACAAACAAATCAAGTTCACAGATAGGTAACATGGATAAAGGGAAGGCTCAAAATCTTGCTAGCCAAGTCGCCGATAATTTCTTAAGAAAAATTTACTGTGTTTACTGTGATTATGTTATGAAAGATCCTTTTTATTCACTTGAAATGCCAATTAAATCAGAACTATTCGATAAAAAAGTGAAACAAATGGTTAGCAATCTCTCATAAATTAATTACCAACCTTTAAAAAAGCTAATTATGTTTCTGAATGAAGCTATAATGCTGGTAGATGCTCGAGAAATATCGCTGGAAGCATATCACCGAAAATTACCGCTTTCTTTATTCATTAAAAACTCTAAATTCTGCAAAATTATTTATAATATCATGGAGTGTTTATTATGCTATAGTATTATGATATTATTGTAATTGCTACGTGTAACTTCTGATTGCGGCCAATCAATTTTACACAAGATTGCCTGCCACTTTAAGACAGTTCGCTATCAGTTAGGAATTTAGTAGATATACTCAACAAATTTTGTATCATGCTTAGGTTTATCCTATTAAATGATATACATCATATATATTTTAGTCCCTATTTGGGTTGATTAACTTTAAGAGTAATTCCGATATTTCTGGATTTTATCAGGTGAATCAATTTCGATAAACAAATACACATACCAAATAGTTTAATTCATAATGAGTGATATATAATATTATACAATATGATGTGTACGATGTTACCAAATGAGTAGTAGCAACTGTTCGGAACAACTTTTTCATATTACTATTCTAGAGTCAGGTTACGCATATCAAAATAAAAGACCCCACCCCATCCTTCCTGAAAAAGTAACCAAAAAGGGATCATGTTCCTATTAAGTACCTTTTCTCTACATTAAATTCAACGGATATTACCAGTTATTGCATATAAGACCGGAATTACGAATATTGGTATCTTAATGAGTTATGCAAGCATAACAAATCTTCCTTGAATCTGGGAGAACGCAATAAAAAACAGAACAAAAGAAGTGGAGGTAAGTTATTCCTTCATGAAGAGGTTTAAAGAAAACGGAATTAATGAATTGCGTAAAACCTACATGATTTTACGGGGTTTGCATATGGATATAATAAGTTCACGAAATGAGCAAGTACGTATGTGCCTCATTTTGCTGCACAAAAATTTGTTTTGATAGTTTATCCGAGACAACCACGCGGAAATTTACCGTTCAAAAACGTGGGCGGTAAAATATCTGATCTCTTCAATCATGTAACAAACAGGTTTCATAGAAGGTGAACAATTCTATCAAGCAGAAGATTATGCCATAGATTTTCCTGGTTTTTTAGTTGTTTGCTACTTGTGAGATTTTACTTGATTTTAAGAGAATATGAACGTTTTAGAAACCTATCAACGTGACCAATCATTAGACAGGTACCGTTGTAATTCAGTATGCCTGTCTACATTCAAGAATAAGTTCATTTACAAACTGAGAAGTAGTAAATTACCTGTTCATCTTTCCTCTTAGTTATATTGCGAACCATTTTTCTGTTATAATTACATCCTACGATATAATTTCCAACTTATAACAAAGTTTCATATTAATCTGTCTCCTGCCATAATTGTGTTTATCATTAGACCCTTCTCCTGATGTGAGTCGGAAAAACTTAACAAAAGGTATTAACTTGCTTCCGAAATTAAAAAAAAATAGACGGTAAGGAAAATTAATACATGTAAACAAATCATTTGGATTTAACGAGTAAGGGAAAGAAGAATTGGTATTGAAATAGTTTTTACCTTGTTACTTGAAAAAACCACAAAATACTTCAAATTATGTTGTTCGGGTCACGAAACATAATTAAATAAAATCAACAAATACTTTGAAGAAGCAAGCAACTTGGTTTTCAATTTTCCCCTGTGAAGTTTTTCCGAATGCAAAACTTGGCATAAATTTTATTTAGAAACCACGAAATGTAACTAGGTATGTACGCAGTCCAATTAAACGGGGCCCCTCCTTTTTATCTTTCTAAATTCCGTTTCTGTCAGTTGTAAATAAGATATGCGTACCGTAGTGAGACGTACAACTCCATTAAATTTTTATCCTTATGTGCTTGGTAGCCTTAAATTGGAGCTGATCAAAGAAAAATATGCAGAAGTTGTTATTTAAAGAAAAGAACAACTCAAACTTGCAGTTCATAAGATCCTAAAAAAATAAAGGAGTCACTGAAAACACCCAACTAAAAATCCATATAATCTAACGTAAATTATCTTAATTCTTTAATATTTTGATAAACAGGATCTTTAATATAATTAATCCGAGAATGACGTTCTTCGAGAAACCCAAGACATTGATTACATTCCAGAGTAAATAATGCAGAAAGGGCACGTTTTTCAAAAAAACAAAAAAACAACAAGGATGTAGATTGATGATACCAAAATATGCAATCTCGTCCTAGTTTGGATTATCTATAACAAAGGTGAGACTTGTTCCTGAAAGAGAAATCTAAAGACAGATGACAGATTGTCCGCTACACAGAATATAGCGAACAAAAGTTAAACCAATAGGAAACGGAAGAGACACCCACGCTATACAAGAGGGTATATTTCTGGTACGACGCTTTGTCTGAATATGCGTATAACATACCAAGAAAATGTAGCACAACGATTTAGATTTGTTTGTATGTAAGCGACTCTGCAGAGGACAACAGTAATTATAAAAAACAATTATTCTTTGAGAATAGTGGTATTGATAGGATATCTATTTAGTACAAGTGTTTCTTTATTCTGTTTTTGATGATTGCAATATATTACATCGGAATAACTGTTTATACTGTAACCTCACATACTTTGTTGTAATTTGTTCTTTCATATTTTAAGGTTTTATAATTCTGATCTCTCGAACGCCGTTAAGTTTTATCTCGAAGAGCACCGTGAAAACCCATCGTATTTCTTCCGAGATGAGGAGCTCAAGATAATTCTAATTTTGATGAAGATCTTTCAAGGGAAGTAACACATCTACGTTTTGATCGTGGATACGTTTGAATCACGATAAAGAAGGAACAAGCTAATCAATTCTTAATTAAAAGTTACTTTATCGTTTGCTCCTCATTCTTCATCAAACAACTAGTATCCGAAGAACGAGGATAAAACAACAACAAAATACATCCCTCTTTTCTGAAGATGTAAATATGGTTAATAACGTATGTCTGAAATAAATTCGATTAGCACATATAAATTCCACTTGTAAAAGTGGAGAGAACAAAACTGGACTTAAATGCACATTATATACAAAAATCAGTAAATATGTTATATCGTTTATAATATCACAAGGACATATCATAATAGAATACATATATAAAATGCTGAAATTCCCATTGTTTCTACACAATTCATTATTAGCATATATAGTATGAGCAGATACTATCTTTAAGTATTTTTTTCACGATGATGCACACCACCAGGTTTTATTAACGTTAACAATAGGATGCTGGTTTTTTTTTAATAACAATGGCAAATTTTACATATTCTATAGTTGCACCATTCAAGTGATTGACTGTTTTTCTTCTTCTTCATCTTTATTTGCGTTTCTACCAAAAGGTAAGGGCATTTTTCCATATCTTAAGCGCCTATTGTTAAAACATTCTTGAATTTATAAAATCTATAACCTGCAATAATATTTACTGATATTTAAAAAAAGAAACAACACCTAAGAACTAAATAGATGGTTTGATACCGGATATCTTATGAAAAAGAAACAAGTTGCTGTAATTCAACCTCAATCAGTTTCAAAAATATGTATAATTCTATTGATCTTCGAATCAATTCGCTATTAAAATGTTTTGAAAATTTGTTAGTTTTCCTAAAATAGTGTATATGATGGGGAAAATTCAGAAAGCAAAAAAAAACAAACAAAATGTTGAAAATCCGTTATTCATTGAAAATTACTGAAGTTTAAAAAAAATAATTAACTATCTCTTAATTATCTAGATTGAATCTTTCTTTTGTTAAAAAAAGTTTTCACTTTTCTGTATGGTATAGTGTTAACGAACGTAATGATTCCTCGGTCCACTAGTTGCCGAGGACTTGAAATTGCCGGTAAAGAAACCTTGAAATATTTGAGCTAGCATCTTTTTATTGCGTGTTTCTACAAAAAATGTTTCCATCCTCGAGACAAGTGAAAAACTTTAAAATTGTTTCTTTTAGAATTTCAAAAGAGTAATACGGTGATATCTGAGTATTCAATAAATTTTAATATGAAGTTGTTCCGGGCGATCCAAGGGAAACAAGGTGCAACTCAATTAAAATATACTTGCTGTATTAATCGCTCTGTTGTTAAGAAAATGACGTACATACACAAGCTAATTTTTACACGAAATTGGGAGAGCTACGGACATCTCTTACCCGTAAATGATATGCTTTGACTACTACATCATTGTCTGAACAAATTGTTTCAGCATATCACTAATTAATAATGGCTGTGTTCCGAATAGTCTCTTCTGCAGATATTTTCTCAGATTTAGTATATTTTTTGTTCATGCAACAATATTGAAATGACATTGTTTTGAGATATGTCTTTGTTCTCAGCTTAATTTTTGTAAAAATTTGCGGTTCTATTTTCTAACTGCGAGAATAGAGTGGACTGTTACTAATTGTGCAAAATGCAGACCCTGCCTTCGGATAGTGGGGCAATTCTGATTTTATGAAATTCATAATTTCGGAGGAATCACTAACAAAATACCGATTTTCTTAATTATCTCAGTAAAATGATATGAGAACGTGTCCGTCACATCCCCACGAAACAATCGTTTATAAAGAAAAAAACAACATCCATGATAGTTCACGGTATTTTCTTCGCAATTTTTCAACTATTTTTTTTTTCATTCTTCAGAATAATGAAAACTATTTCAATCTCCGCTTAAAAGCATTGTTACTGGTTGATATCTCTTCATGATAATTACTTTTAGTAAATTGCTGCATAAAAGTAGGGCAGGAGGACGCCCTATTAATAATTCTTTTAATATTGAATAAAGGTTACATATTTTCCTGTGAAATGACGGAATGGGGAAATGTGTCCTCCCCCTCCTCTTCTCCAAAATGAAAAGCACAATATAATAAAATACAATACATGTGCGTTACATTACGTGGCAGAATGCAATATGTACCACACAGAAATACTTTGCTAACGTGCATTGTATTAAATTAATTACTGGAGTAACAAGTGGAAAGAATAAGGGGAACAACACAGACAGATATGTATTATGTCTCTCTTTTTTTCCTGTTATTTCCGTTCGACAATCTCTTCATAAAAAAATAAAAACTGGAATTTGGTGTTACATTATGCCATGTTTGGTTGCATTTTACACAGATATTGCAGAAGAAACTACTAGTTTTTGTTCTTTGATATATGGTCATATTTGGCGTTTTCTTGCACCGCAAACTCTTTTGTCTCTCACTCTATCCATTAACGGATTTCTGAGTTCCTTTAGTAATATTTTCATATTCTTTACCAAAATGTACGGTCAATTCATTAACATTTGGAATTCTTATTTGAACAGGAAAATTACGTGTCTGTTCCCGCATTGAATCAAATGTCGGATCCACCAAATTGATATCAAATAAAGTTTTCTCTAAGCATTCCCTGACAATTTCTCTTTGTTTATGCTTGAAGTTTAAAACAAGGAACAATTAGTTGTACGATATGAAGTTAACGGAAAAATATCATCACCTTATGCTCTTGAACCATTGCAGTTCATTTATTTTTTATACTTGCGCTCCTAGTTCTAATTGGAAGTATCACTGTGTTTTTGTTATATAGAATAAATTTAAGCTTTTTTTTGTGTTTGTTGTCTTAGTGGAACAACTTCAAAGCAACAGTTAAGAAAAGAAACTTTCGGAATTTCATTAGATACTCGAGAAAAAGATACACCATACTTATTTTCAAGGAATGATGGAACAACTTCAAATTTAATGTATTTCCGAAAATATATCAATTATATATTTATATATATATAACTCATAACTTTAGGGAACATTTGGGTGGTAAGATTTTGTGTTATATTAATCCCATAACCTGTAGCACTTTATACCAAGATTCTTATTTAAATTAAAGGGTACCAGTTGTATACATTCATATTAGACACTTCTATTTTTTATTATCTCGGTATCTTCCATATAAGAATACTACAAATTATTTTTTATTCGTCTGTTCAATTTCATAGAATTATTTAATCATGTCATTAGAAGGCTGCCAAGTGAATAATTTCCAAATTATTAGACAAGTCGGTTCAGGTGTCTATGGTTTAGTATTCCATGTATATGACTCAATTACAAAATTTGAATTTGCAATGAAAGTTATATTAAAATCTTCAGTTGATTCATTTTTAGAAACTTATTCAAAGGAAGAAAGTGAAGAACGTAATCTTCAATTACAAGATGAATTATTTCATTTCTTTCAGACAAATCAAAATAAATTAAATATACCAGCTGTCGATTTACAATCTATTAAAGATTTAACACCTGATCAATTATCTAGAATCCCACAATATAATGAAATTTGGATGCAATTACAAGTTCATTCACATAAAAACGTCGTTACTGTTTATCAAGTATTAGAAAGTTCAGTAGCAACTTTCTTAATCATGGATTATTATCAAACAGATTTATTTAATTCAATTGTTAATTTAAAGACATTTGCTAATGATGGTGAATTAATTAAAAAAACATTCTTACAAATTTGTTCTGCCGTTAAATATTGTCATGATGCAGGCATTTATCATTGTGATATAAAACCAGAAAATATTGTATTAGATAATGATAATAATGCTTACCTTTGTGATTTTGGTTTAGCTACAACGACACCAAATTTATCACCAAACACAAATGTTGGTAGTACTTACTATATTGCACCAGAAAAGATTCTTTATTTTAATGATTATGAATCCCAATCAAATAAATTACCTACTAAAACGGGTGATGTTTGGTCTCTAGGGATCTTATTAATAAATTTAATTTGTATAAGGAACCCATGGTTAAAAGCTCATCAGACTGAAGACAAAACTTTTTATCATTTCGTTAAGGATCCAAAAGTTTTACAAAAGATTCTACCATTATCAGACGAACTATACAGTCTTTTAATTAAAGTTCTTCAAATTAATCCATTCAAACGTATTTCAATTGATGAACTAATGAAAAAAATTTGTTCGATAAAATCTTTCACCAATGACAACGGTCCATTGAGTACCGTTTTAGAAACTACTGATTCCCTACAAGGTGTAGTCACCCCATATTATGACTTCCAGGAGAAATCTAACGAGAATGATTATTATCATTACTTATCTGAAACTGAAGAAGATGAAAAAAATACAGAGGAATTAGTGAAAGAAGTAAATTTCAAACAAAATCAATCGAAAACAGAAAAAGGTAATTCCATATATCAAAGTTCAAAGGATATCAACAGTTGTGTAACATTAGAAGACAAAACAATTGATAATGAACCAAATTTCAAAAGCACACTAAGTATGATGACATATACGGGACTCTCATCCGATGCTACTATCTGTGGATCAGATACTAGCGATTATCCATCAATATTTCATAGTGAACAAAAAAACCCAACAAATTTAAATGATCAAGATGATTTAAGAGTAAATTTATCATCATAACAATAATAACATTATAAGCAATTATAAAAAGGAAAAATATTAAATTTGTATTAAAACATTTGCCTGGTTGCAGATGTTTTTTTCTAATATTAATTCCATTTATTTTTTCTACATCAAACTACATACTTAATTTTTAAACATTCTATAATCTGCATTTAATACACACATACATACACATAATACTAACAAAAAGTCATATTCATAAACAGATATAATTTATTAATTACGCTCAAATTTTACCATTTTTTGTTGTCGATAAAATATAGTGTGATTAAACATGGATTATTGTTGCCCAAGATATGCGAAATTACTATATCACTTTTTAAAAGTCCACATTATGTAAAGCCTTTTCGATATATACTAATACTTCATTGGTAATTTCAATTAATGGCTTACCTTCGAAATTCACGACAGCGCAATTTTTCTCGTGATTTTTAATAGGTAACTCTAAATCATCAAATTGTGATTGCATCATATTTGCTTTCATAAAATGACCTTTTCTATTATTTAATCTTGAAAAAATTTCTTCTTGATTAGCATATAAGAAAATAAAATAATAATCGACATCTGGTTCAGTATCTCTAATTAAATCTCTATATTTTTTTTTTAAACTTGAACATGTAATAATTGAGACACCATGAGATAATCTTGCCACATCTGCGGATTTATGAGCTACGATTTTAAGCCAACCCCAACGATCCTCATCTTGTAACGGATGGCCTGAAGACATCTTTTTAACATTTGCTTCTGGATGTAAATCATCACCTTCTAAATATTTTAAATTTGGTAAATCTTTCTTATAATGATCTAATAAATTCGTGGCTACACTGGTCTTACCTGTACCAGAAGTACCGGCCAAAACAAAAACTTTTGGCCTTGAAGAAGTATGTGCTTGTGTAGTCATATTCAAAAAGTAAAAAGAATTAATTTGAGTATCCCTTTCTTTGATTCAAATAATTTACAAAGTTTGTCTTGATAGGATATTGAAACACCTGTTCTAAAATAGGCTTGTTAGGTAGTTTTAAAAAGATACTATTTCAGTAAGCAAAAAGATGTAAGTTATATAACATCAACTGGGGGGAAAAAGGATAATATTATCGACGAAATTGCTTGACGATAAATGGGGAAACTTACTATCAACTTCCAATAATTCATTTATTTATTGTTTTTACCTATATTTTTTTAAATGACTTTTCTTTTACTTCAACAGAGAGCCTTTCGCGGATGCCGTCGATGAAGATTATTAACTATGAGCTTTTTCAGCAAACCCCGCTAAACGGACTTAACTAAGCGGCGTTAAAAAGTAGAAAAACAAAGACAGACAAATTACTGAGGCAAGGAATTTTGTATAGTGGGGCAGGGAGAGTGTGGAACACATTATGTGATGTGATTATCTCAATTGTTTCAGTGAAATAGCTTCATTAATATCTCAAATAAATACGTTTTGGCAAAATTTTTGGAGCTTATTTTAAACAAGGGGAGAGGTTGGAAACTGTGATAATGATGGAATGTAAGTAGTACGGAGTTACTCATGTTTCTGACTGCGTCATGGCGGGGTATGCAATATTTAGATTGTCGAAATGAAATTCTCAGCAGGAACCAAAGATATTTGACCGTTCATAAGGACTCTTAGATTCGTTCATACCTTCATCAAAAATTAAGGGGAAGTGTTATGACGGTTCGACATATAACAGTGAATGAAATTCCAATGCTTAATATATAGTTACAAATCGTTATTTATATGGAAGAATTTCCAATCATGGACATCTCTGGGTATGCTCCATATTTTGTAAAGACACCAATAAGTTTCATATTAGAGATTTCCATAAGAATATTCCATATATCTGTTCCAGATAATAATTTAGTACCGCTACCATTATTCCTTCTATAAAATGCGCGTATAATATATTCAACAAAATGTTCCTTTTGATCGTCTATATTTTCCTCAGAATCATAAAATAAATCCTTACAATACCGAGTGGAATTCTTATCCGTCTTATCGTACAGTCTGTGTAATGTAATTATCATCAAATGTTGGGTATTGATAACAATATTTCTTGAACTTAATAGTACCCAAATACCTTCAAGAACTTCAATAATCTTAGTTACCCCATAATGAGTTCCATCCGTTAACGCCCATTCTAAAAAGTTCTCCAGAATCAAAGGAATGTTTGAAACTGTGAAATATTTACACATTGTCTGTAATAATGCTGGATTGTAACAATAACAATTAAAATTGTGATAGAAGTATGTTGGAAGATCAAATTCACCCTTTCCTAATTGTCCGATATCAAATACAAAATCTTCCGGTAAATTTTCTTCATGCAAATATGGGATCAAACTTCTAGGTGCAAAAAGATCAATAGGTAAAGGTAACAAAGTTAAATTGGTCAAGAGATACTGTGCAAATAATTGATTCTCAAATATTTCTGGATTAATCAAATACCCATTATCCTGTAGACATCTTTCAATACCGTATCTCTTTGGATCAAAGAAATATCTTTCGATCACTACTTTCCTTACTAGATATTCTGTCGGCCTGAGGCATGTATAGAAAAATTTGTTTAGTTTAGGCATGCAAGTTGTGTCCTTTGTCAATACAAATATTCGATGAATGACTTCATATGGTAGATCCTGTAATGTTATATTTTTACTTCGTACGCCCGGTTTTTTGACTATATCACCATTACTATTGTTGTTGTTATTATTTATAAATAATTCGTCAGAATTGGATACTTTTGATCGTTTTGAACTAATCTGTTTCTTATGGTTGTGATAGTAGATCGGACGGTCATTATGATCAGGGAGTCTTCTTCTTTTGTGATGTTTAGTTGGGTAGCCTATAGTAGCGAAACCCATGGTTTATAAATTGATTAGATGGGTTTCACTTATTGAGAATTCGATATTAAATTCAACAAAAACGTAGTAAGGCGTAATTATACTATCACAACAAAGCAACAGTTCTGTTTATTAATCTCTATATTAGCTCATCGCTTGCTAGTATTTTTTTTTTTTGATTTAATTTTCTTCCGAGGTATCTCAATTAAATGCGCTCTGTTACCAGAAACGGTATATCTTATATTTGATTGATACTAGAGTTATTCCGTGGTACATACCTTATAATTATTATATGGACACATTTTAATATAAAAACTATTTTATGCTATGAATGTTGAGAATAATAAATAGGCTATGTCAGTTCAGGTTATTTAATGAAAAGATATTAATGTAGTAGGTAAGTAAATTTTTATTTATTGCCCACTCACTCGAAAAATGTAGTATAAATAAACTAAACTAAAAAAATTACCCTTTTGACCCCAACGAGAGTCACATGCTCTAGAAAATATAAAGTTGTTCTCAATCTTTAACAAGTATTAAATAACATCTAAGAGAATTTAAAACATGTACATTACAAAATAAAATGTCATTATGACTATTCAAGAAAGTTTGTAGTATATCAGCAAATGCAATTAGTGTTAATTAATCAACCTAGTATACTATCTCCAGATGCCTAGTAAGTTTAGTCCTGAATGACGTACAATTTCAATACAACAGTTAAAGTTTGAGGATGTTCTCCAGTAATAAAACTATCGAATAACCATCAACTGTTAATATAGTCATTGCCAGGATTAATTACATTTAGGATTAGTTACCAGCGATTTAATTTTTTGCAACAAAAACTTATTCAATGACATTAAGGTAAAGTTCTCTCTTGCGCCTTATCCAAAAACATAAGTAACCTGGGTAAATCGATTTGAGCTCTTAGTCAAATAAGATTCTCCAAATGCAGTTTCGGAGCTTCTTTTACGTTGACAATATATTGCTCACCAGATCTGGCTGTTGTTTCTTAGATCCGTCTTATATTCAGCGCTTAATTTAGGGTTATTTCCACTTTTACGTATTAGTGATGAACGGAGAAACCTTCATAGCTGTTTGATTTAGAAACCCTAATTCAATCGTTTTCAAATATTTTGTCCCTGTTGGTCAAAGATAAAACCGTATGAACCCAGTTAGATATCAGGCTCCTACGTCCGCTTATTGACATTCGACAATACAAACTCTAAGCCACTCATATTTCGTACAATTGTCCATTGTTGGTAATATATCTTCTACCTGCTTTGTCTGCCCTTCCAGATGTGGTAAGAACATAGAGAATACCCGCACAAAATGTGCCATTAAGAAATGTACGGGATTTTATCGTACACAACAGATCATCAGTAAAGTTATGTAGAGGAAATTTTAGATAAACCACAGTTAATGCCGCCATTTCTCGTTTATTTCGTCTTAATAGTCCCATTCAGATTTTGGTCTGCTCTGCGTAATTTTCTTGGTTGCCCAACCCTTTTAGAGTTGACATTCCCTGTCGGGTCTTAAACTTTCTTCTTCGCCGAGACTTACTCTCACTAATTCTCCATAGCCCTAAATGAAAAAGAGAACACTAAGTGAAGAACCGGGAGTTAACATTAACAATAGCAAAGAAGTAACCAAGAAACTCGGATAATGGTGAAACACTGCAACAATTTAATGAGAAATTAATATAAATGAAAACATAAATTTCTGTGATAATCGCTTGTTAATTCGCAGATGATTCCAAATGGTGCATGAAAAACGACTTCCTCATTTTCTGTATCATAGTTGGTCTCAGATTCAGACGGTTTATTAAGACAGACAATACAAAACAATGAACAAGAAGGTTTCTTCTACTAAGCTGTCAATTAATAATTATTATTGCTCAACCGCCTCTTTGGTTCAATTGGTTCCTTTCCAACATCTCACCGTGGAATGTTTTCCCCAGGTTTGAAATTGAATTACTCTGAAAATTGAAGTATCGACGTCCAAATATTTTACCCTTCTTACTTACTCAGAAGATCCTTAACTCTTCATTTGCCAAAATTTCCATCTGTAAATAGCAGGAATTGAATGTCTTAATAAATGAACGCAGACTTCGTCTTCCTTTTTTTTGTTCAAATAATATTGACCCAATCTCATTTATGATCTAAAGTTGCTCTGCTTTCAATGATGTATCTTGCTTATTAGTCTTCTGCTAATTTCTACTGTCCATCAATCGGATGTGTATTGTAATTGTTCCACCTCTACGCCATATTCTGAGCATTTTTCGGATACAAAGTTTTACATATTTACATTTCGCAGCTTCATTGCGTGCTTGTTTTTTACATAATTTAAATATCCTTAATTGTTTGTTTACAAACATCGCAAATAATAACTAATTGATATTTTTCATCTAAATTTTTGCGTTTGTTGCTAATTTTATTTTCCATCGCTAAGAAATTTCAGTTCATATTAATTTTCAATTTTTCTTTATAAGAGCTCGTTTGTTTATTTGTTTATTTACCACCTTTTTTATTTATAGATTAACAAAATTGACTACTGACTAACTAGCATAATACAAGAAGATCAACCATACTCTTGGACGAAAGAGAACACCGAATAGATCATTGATCAAACAAAAACAACTAATCGATATTTCAATTAGGTCGAGAAGAATACATCTGTATAATTGTTCGTAACATTCCAAAAGATAAAACATTTAATCAGTGCAACTGTAATAATAACAAGATGCTAGGTTTGAAAAACGATTCTACTTTCAAAGTTCTATTGGCAGGGAATAATCCAAATATCTTCTTCTATACATCGAGATTTCAACAAGGTAAGAATATCGAACTTTATCATGTAAGCGATTCGAAATCTAGCACATATGAAATTGAAACACAGTTAAATGGAAATCAACAGATTGAGATCGATAATCATTTCACTTCAATTGCAAATCTGTATGAAGCTATTACCTCATCGGGTGAAGAAAAGGACTTTAAATTAGATGTCATCATACTAAGTGCAAACTCTTTAAAAGATCTTTCGTCGCTACCAGCTCAATTGAAACCATTATTAACAAACAAAACAAAAATTGTCATCGAGAGTACAGGTTTTATTCAATTAGAGTCATTTTTGAAAAATACCAAGGAACTAAATGGATTGAATGTTTTTTCAATAATGACAGACTACGACATTCGTCAAGTTGCAAACAATCATTTCAAGCAGTTTAATACAAAGGATGAGACAGACAGACATATTTACATTGGCGGTAAGACGGCAAGTGCTGCTGTTACAAAGAAAAAGAAGAGCTTATCATTAAAGGATTCCTCGAAGTATTCATCAGATATGACAAAGGCTCTAAGTTCATTAGAATCTCTATTAAAGGATACATTTCCGCAAGATACGATTTCTAATTGCAATAAATCTTATAGTGAGTTTTTATCAACACAATGGAATTTAGCAATGTTCAAGATTTGTCTTGATCCATTATTAATCATATTCGAAGAAACTGATTCTAAAAAACTTGTAGAACAAGTATTAGCTAAACCTTTAATTTCAGGTATTATAACTGAATTAATCACCATAAGTAAAAATATGAGTGTCAAATTAGATCCAAATATGGAAAACGAGAATAAAATAATAAGTTCATGGTTAAAAGAATATAACGGCGACAAGATTCCATCTTTACTATATAATTTTATTCAACGTACAGCAGAGCTAAATCTAGATCTATTAATACTGCAACCTATATTATTAGCCGACGATTTCAATATCAAGACACCATATCTAGAATTCTTATACACAGTTATGTGTCAAACAGAAAAATTAAACAATGATAAATCTGAATGGTTCGTTCGTGCGGAAAAACTTCAATCATTTAAACAACAACTAACCACTATGACTAAATCCAGAGACCAATATAGTGATAACTGCAAACAACTAACAGTTGATATGGAACAAAACCAAAGAATAATCAATGAACTGAGAAATAATGATGATTATTTGAAGAATCAATTAATGATAAAAAGTTCAGAAATAAATAAGTTGAAGGGAGAGTACGAAATTATTTTACAAGAGAAAAACAGAGAACTTGAAAACCTGAAATCGGCTGATGCTAACGTTGCTGTTGTAAATGACACAAATACTAGAACAATCAACTCCCCTGTAGGCGATTATGGTGAAGATGATTTCAAAAGTTTGCACGAAGACTCCAATACAGCTTTAGAGGGTGACACTTCTGCCATGGCAAACAGTAGCCTAGTGGATAATGATAAGCCACTAAGCATGAGAGAACAAGCATTATTAACTAGAGAAAGAGAACTTCAAGAACGCCAGGATGCATTTGACAGACGTCTGGCCTCTCAACAAAAATCTCCACAATTCCAATCTCCATTACAATACCCAACTCAATTACAGGCATCTCCTGCGTTGTATCATAATAACGCTTACCCTGTTCAGCCTCCAATGCAAAATCTACCACAAATCAGAACAATGACTCCTCCAGAACGTTCAGCACCCGTCTTCAGCCCACATAATGGTTCAAAATCGGGAAACAATACTCCAACTATGACTGTGGATAAATTTGTTGATCCTATATCGTCAGGTAACTTGGAGATGAATTCTTCTTATGAAAGCCCAGAATTTAGACAACATCCAATTGTGCGTACCAATAGAAAGAATAGAATGAACAGAAATACTACATTAGGTAACGCATCAAGTACCAGTTTAGGGTCATTTGTTAACCAAATACCAAACAACAATTACGTTGGTGATAGATCCTTCTCCGGTAGTAGTTCAATAATGAATACTTCAGGAAATAGCTTGAACATGATGAGAGCTAAGAATAACGGCTTAGATATGCCAAGACCAACTAAATTACATAATTATACTGGATCTCCAGATCTATCTACACCTACTAAACCAGCTGCTCCTACTGCATTAAATGATGCCTCTGCCAATAATAATACTTCTATAGACGAAAATACTGCTATCAGGAAACCGGTAATGCAATTTGGTCTAGGTATTCATTCTCAAACTGAATTGGTAACTCCATTAGACAAGACTACCATTCCAACTAATATGGAACCTACTCCATACAATGGATCTCAAAATGTCTCGAAAGATAATCTAGAGAATAATGACAACGATGAGGTAAACACATCTAAGGACAGTTCGAAGAAGAAGAGTAAATTGAAATTTGGTCTATTTGGTAAAAAGAAGGATAAGAAATATAAGAAATAAAAAGCCTCAACTTTAAAAAGGACTTCTTTTCATATGAACATAGACCTAGCATGAAACTCATTTATATACTCACTCTGTAACTATTAATTATTTAATACCACATTTCATTTCATTATGTACTATTTTATTGTGAAGATATAACTTACTCGGTATTGTTAGGAATAAGTAAATCTGTTGTCATAGTAATAATTACACTCTAAATATCACTATTCACGAAGATATCACTAACAACGACATAGTAATATAACTCGCTTCTACGTTTCGAATTTCCTTCGCCTTGGTTATTCGAAATTTTCACTGGAAAAAAAATGATGGAAAATTTTGAAAAATTATTGTGTGGAACTTCATCAATTTTCACCAAAGACGCAACGCATCGACGACAACTTTGCTACCACGTCCTTAGAGTTTCAGGAAGTCGAACTGTTTACCTTCTCTAGCCAAACTAATAACATATGCTACTGAATACAATGATTGCTACTTGGAGTAATTATTAATAGTGTTCTTACATAATACTTATTAGTATATATATTTCATTAATAACAAATCTTTTCTTGTTCTTTTCCTTTTAACTTTCACTAATTCAAGTGATAAGATAAATAAATCAGTATTAAAACATGCCAATTGATCAAGAAAAACTAGCTAAGCTACAAAAGTTATCTGCCAACAACAAAGTTGGTGGTACCAGAAGAAAGTTCTCCAAGAAGGCCGGCTCTGGTTCCGGTTCTCAAAAAGATGACACCAAGCTACAAGCTCAATTAGCCAAGTTACATGCTGTCACTGTTGACAACGTTGCTGAAGCTAACTTCTTCAAGGAAGATGGTAATGTTTTACACTTCAACAAGGTTGGTGTTCAAAACGCTCCACAACACAACACTTCCGTTTTCTACGGTTTACCACAAGAAAAGGGTCTACAAGAATTATTCCCAGGTATCATTTCTCAAATGGGTCCAGAATCTATCCAAGCTTTAACCCAATTAGCTGCTCAATTACAACAACAACAACAAGCTCAAGGTGCTGCCGCTGGTGAAGAAGGTAAGGATGAAGCTATTCCAGAATTAGTTGAAAACCAAACTTTCGATGCTGATGTCGAATAAATGTAAAAAAATTATGAATTTTTAAAAAATAACATATATATATAAATCAATTTCAACATAATAAGACCAAACTCTAATTGGTGAACATTTGTTAAACTTATTTTTCTTTTTCTTTTTACCATTTTATAATGACACACTCTTTTGCAAATCTTCACATAATCAAATGCGAGGACTTATGAAGATGAAAATACATTAGCATATTAATATTTGTATATATCTATTATATATATATAATATTGTAAGTTTATATTTCAATTTAATTTGAATTCTCAAGAACGTTTGTGTCTCATGAAATTTAGAAGTGTCAGAAAATAACCTCTAACAGTTATATCATATTACGATTTTCAACAGGAATTAAAGACAGAATGAATATGCAATTTGTATAAATAAATAAATAAATAACTAAAAATATCTAATTACTTAAGTATGAATTTGAAATATAATTTTTGAGGAAACTTCTGTTATTGTCTGTCGTTTCCCCGAATAATTTGATTTAAACTCCCCTCACCTATACTTAATAATTTACTTCTATTTCTCTTACAGGTTAAAGTATCGAAATGTCGTCTTAGAGCATCCTTTCTTGCGAAACCTTTACCACATTGGGAACAAATATTTGGTAATATTGGTAAATGTGCTTTCTCATGTCTTCTTAAATCTGATGATCTACCGAATATCAGATGACATTTATTACAAGGATACTCTTTACCACTATAATGTCCATCTTTCAATGACTTAACCTTTTTCCATGGTCTTGAATCCGATTCTTGTTGATCAACGGATTTAGCACCATTTAATAACTCAAATTTATTAATATCGTTTAACCGTTTAGGTACTTGAAATAAATCAGTTTGAAACTCTAAGTGATCATTCTTTCGAATGGAATTTTGTGGGTCATTTGAAGATTTATTTGAATCTGTACTAAAGTCTAATAATACCGATGCATTATCCATCATTCTTTCTTGACTACTCGATGTTGCTGTTATTAAAGATTCTAAACGTTGTGAATTTTTAGTAATATAGGACACATCCGAATCGTCTTCATTGCTTAAGTACTGTTCCTCTTTAATAATTTGTTCTTTGATAGGTTCATTTTGTTTTATATTAAAGATATCAATATCATTATTTACAGTTATTCGTTTCAATAATTCACGTATCGTTGGATCAACATTTGAGACATTAAGACTTGTTGCTACTATAGCTTCAGCAGCTCTTCTAAAAAATACATCATCTTCAGTCATTGAATATATATGTTGTTTAACTCAATTGTATATTTGATACTAACTTAGAATAAAAGAGGGGCAGTAAATAATTTGACTATGGGCCCATATATATAATAAGGTCAAAATAGATCAGAACGGAGTCACAGGGACGAAAACACTAAAATACTAACAGCCAGTTAATTTCCTTAACTGCAATAATATATGGATACCTGTGATTAAAACTTAACTTTTCTCATTAAGTACTGTTACAGAGATTCATAAAACAACTATAACTATTTTCCACGACAAAATGAATCACAATTATTATTCGTATGCAGCCAGTCTATAAAGTGTCGAGAATTATATCACTCTTTAGTTTAAAACACACAGAATAAATAAAAAATAAATCATTAACGTGATTTTATTAACGATAATTACTATTGCTATTACTACGTCACTTTGAAATTTCTATTCCCACATTTCGCTATGCAAAGATGTATAAAAGTAACAAGAATTCACTTTGTTCAATCAATCATATAATTCAATATCACTTCTTATTCTCATTATCAATTGCGAGGTGGATAGATATCATAGCACAGTCATAATAGTATCCCAAAATTTCAACTGTGGCGTAAACAACATAAAAAGGGGAAATTAATTTAGTACAATACAATTAGTCTCCGTCTTTTAAGGTCAATGAGTAATACCGCAGCAGTGTTACATATACTGAATTCTTACGTATCCTTTTGATCTGACAATAATCAATTACCACAATATGCAATATGACACATATTCTCGGGGATTGACTAATTTGTTAACCGTCGATAAAGCGGCCAGCAAATATAAAGACATCTAGTAGTAATGCCATCCATTAATTGCAATAGTTACTCATTTGAAGGACCAATCCATCATTTATCCCACCATTCAATCAAACAGTTTCTTATTGAATTAGAATTAGTTACTTTTATGTTTACACATTTTGTGAGGGCATATCACGTGTATTTGTGGTTCGGCCCATATAACAATCTGTGTATTTCTTCGGAGTTTTCTGTGTAATTAAAATATCCCATTCTTTCGTGATAGCAATAATATTGTTTTGTAATCCATTGATCAAGAAAGGAAATGATTGAGACCTAGAGATCAGTTGGTGAATTGTTAAAATCACAAACAGTTTCGAAAATCTCTTGGTATTTTCATTGAACTGTGTAAGTCAAATCCATTATGGTCAGTAAAACTCGGAAATTACTGAACGATCGAGAGAGTGCATATTATCAATAACTTATGTTTGGATACGTTTGCTTACGTTTTTAAAACAGTTTTTTTAATTGGAAATTGTATGAAACACCTCCTACCTCATACTGTTGGATTGGCTTTTATTTGAGTCCTCATATTGGAAGATCATCTATTACCATTCAATATTAATATATAATCGCTACCTATACGAATTTATACTCGCTCCTCATCCGACTATCTTCATATCTTCTATCAATTGAGTAAACTAAATGTAAGATGCAACTCTTCATGAAGGATCCTTTTGTATCTTAATTACAGACAATATTAGTTTTTTGTATAGCATTTCCCATCTGTCAGTAAACGCGCAGATGAGAAAAATATTATCGAAAACGACATCTAATGTTTAGTAAACAAAGAGAATACTCATTATAAACTGATTAATTCGAGATGAGTTACTCTAGCAACCTTTACTTTTCCAACTAGACACTGAATTAAAATCAATCCTTAGCATTCGTATAAGATATATTTCCAATTACAAATCCGTAATTGTTAAATTCAGTAGCCTATAATGAAATTTACAGATTTCATACTCAACAACAGATAATAAACAAAGAAAGTATTACATACACTTGCACGATGGTAAATGATATAAACGACACATATATCCCTCCCAATTATAGGAATGATATTATAATTCAAAAATTGAAAAGATTACCAGTGATTACACTTTGTAAATTGATAGTGGAATGGATCTCGAGATTTCCATCAAATCATGGACGTATTAATTCGCACAACATCAAGGATCACTTAGAAATTCTACTAAAGACAAAAGTAGGTAGACCAGAATTAGCTAAGTTAATAACGTTAAAATATTGGAATCTTGGTTTGAACATGTATCAATTAGCACAGTTGGATACGATGATCTTATTACAACATCCGAAAAGTTACATATGGAACTCACACACAATATATCAGACGGATATTAAGAAATTTCCAGTTTTAATAATACCTAATGATTTCATGAAAATTTTACAAGAGTTATTTCAAAGACAAAATCAAAAGTGCCATATATTCTATAACAAACACTCAAAATTCCCACTGAATATATTTAGAATATCATTATTTGAACTGTCTAGAGATGACAAACACTATATTGAGAGAACGCCATTTTATGTTGTATTTACTGTATCAAAATCACCAATTGTCATACATACCCATTATAGAGAATCTGACATATATGCCAGATTAATAATGCAATTAATTAAGGAAACAATAATGATCACGTCGAGAATTCAATCAAGTTCAGTTATGTCTCTAACTGATGTTAAGGATAACGCATATATTACTTTGAAAGATGAGGGATCGAACCCAATCAAAAATTTATCAAATATATATAAAACCTCCGGAATCGACGGCACTGGGAATACAACAGCGAGCTGGCAATCTTACAGTAATGGATCATCAGATGTGTCTCCATTATCACATCAATCAGATCACCAATCTGTCATAGGGAAAGATGCCGCTAATGAAGAGAATATACTTAACAAGAAGAGAAAATCAATGTTGAGATTCTATGGCCAGGAATTGGGTGATGAACCTGTATATGATAATGACATACCTGTAGAAAAAGTAAAATTCACAATTGAAAATCATATCAATGATAATGATCCACTTGCAGCACCTATACAAATTAACTTCTCATTATCTGGTAAGGATGTGTTCGGAGGTATACATGAGTTGTGTGATGAAGGAGTGATTGACATCGATAAGATTCCAGGTTGGTTATGTGGTGATAATGGAACTAAATCAGGGAAAGTGATAGATGGAGACTTTGAAGAATATAAAAAAAGAGGTGGGTTAATATAGAATAAATAATAAAATAGCTATACATATATATAATGTCTGTATTTGTTTTTGATAATGGTTTCAGATTGAGTATTTGTATTTAACTTAGGATATCATAACATGACAAATCTTATTAATTGTGTCTTTGATATCGTACTTTGGATAGGACAATATGGACATTTAAATGACACTGTGCCATTCTTTGACAATTTATCTAGTGCTTTCTTTGATATAATGTG